>WSXT02209449.1:0-17903 GCA_011762715.2 Neuroterus valhalla
TGAAAATGAATTTCACTTAATATTTCTTTATATCGTTGAGAGTTGGAAGACCTTTTTGAAAAATAGATAATAATTCGCATGATTTACCTAGTTGCTAATCTATTTTATTTTGTGTCAAAAGTCTGATTCTGTAATACTTCATCATTTTTCATATTTTTATTACCTTTATTATTCATCTTCTATTATTATTTCTTCATCATTTCTTACTTATCGGATATTTAAAATATGAATAATAGACTAGGCAGAAAAAATTCTCCACAGGGCACCTTTTTTTCTGAAAAAAACTATTGACGTTATAATCATCAGGATTACTGCAACATATATTTTCACTCACGAATAATTTCCAGCGGTATGAGTTGATTAAACAATATTGAAAATTCGACTTGCCATTTGGAAGATAATCCTTCTAGAATAAAAGAGATGAAATTATTATTTTTTGATGACTTTAGAAGGTTGGAAATTTGTTTCTTGTATGAAACAGTGTAATTTTCGAAGAAGGAATCTGACTTTCCAATTTTTGTGAAAAACTTCCTTTTTTTAAGTTAAAAGTCCAGTTGTTTGGTTCGGAAATGTAATACAAAGGAATGAAAACTCGCAATAAATATATTGTTACTATTGGATGGTACTACTTTTTTTAGTTAAAATGTGCAACTGATGAGAAAAGTACTAACTTGAATAGTTTCCATAAAGAATCAAATTTTTTGAGGTTCATAGTCTCATTTCCATCCATCTGGAGGGCAAAAATAGCAACATGAACACATATTTATTTTCGAAGAGAAAGTACCGCTTTATAATATTTTCTGAATTCCTCTTGACTGTTCATTGTTTTTTTTTCTCCACATTTTCGGATGTTACATACAGTGAATTTTAGGCAGCATTTAGGTGGATAATGTCTTTTTATTTCATAAAACTTCATTATAAGTAAGAATTGAGGTTCAATGTTTTGATGATGTACGTCTCCCTATTTCTGAAATAACAGTGTTTAATGTCCTTGACCTGATTTTCTGCGACATCCGGGTTTCCATTTCCGTCGATGTTCTCGTCCCGAGCTTGCTGTGACACAGGATCAGGAACCTCGTTCTGATTCAGAGGTTCTATCTTCATCTCGCCTTCCCGTCTTTTTTTATGTAGACTTTTTACGACAAGTTCTGGATTAGCAATATTTGCAGGGTGAAAGTCTTCATAGGTGTCTTTTGCAGAATTGCTGGAGTTCTTAAGGAATGCGACGTCACGTGCTACTTGGACAATCTTCACTTCAGGAATCCACACTCTGCAACCCTTCGATTTGTCGTCGTAAACTGGAAAAAAAGCCCTTTTTTACAAGTTCTTCGACTTTCTATTTCCCTGGCGCTCTGTCCAACACAACTGCACTATAACCAAACTCCTTGAAGCAGTTACGTTTGGCACTCGTTCGGTCCTTGCTTCGAAGGGCGTTCGTCCATCAAGGCTCTTCGTTGGACATCGGTTCCTGATGTAGTTTGCCGTTGAGAAAGCTTTAGCCGAACATGAAGGAGAAGGCCAGACTAAATCAGAAGACACCTAGCCATTTCTATGACAGTTCTGTTCCTCCTCTCAGCTGTTCCATTCTGCTCTAAATTGTAAGCTACAGTCAATCTTCTTTGAATGCCCTTCTTCTTCCAAAAATTAATAAACTCGTTGCTCAATTATTCCTTTCCATTATCGTATTAGAGAAGTTGGATTTTTTTCTGTTGATTCTCCACGAGAGCCTTGAATTCCTGAAAAGCTTCAAAAGCCTCGCTTTTATTCCTGAGAAATCGTACATTACACCAGCGCGAGGAATCGTCGCTGAATGTGACGAAGTATCGTCTTGTTGTTCGATTCTACTCGCATCGGACTGCAAAGGTCGGAGTGTAAAATTTCCAACAGGACCGTATTTCTTTCTGATTTTTTTGGAAAAGGGAGTTCTGACCATTCATTTACGGAGACCAATTTCTTATTCCAATTTGCCACTGCCGTACCAGATAACAGTTGCGCAATGTTTTGTAAATGTTACCTCATAGTTCTTGTCAGTTATTTTCGCGACAGACATTAAATTTGTGCGGAGGTCTGAAACTTGGAGCAAGTTGCTCGAACTGCCATTTTTCTTCCTACCTTCGACATTTGCTGAAAATAAAACAGTTCCTTCAGAAACAATTTCCGTCGAGGAAGAACTTGCAAGGTTTACCCTACCACATTTCGTCTCGTGTATTTCCGAAAATACGTGTGATTCCTTGCCCTTCTGACGTTAGAATCAGAGGAACTTTCAATCGCACAAAGACCAACGTCTTCGGCATTCTTCGCGTGTTGTCGGGAGTTATTGCGCTTCTCCACTTTAGAGTCTTCGGCCATACGCCCCTAATCCCCCCACCGATGGCAGCGGAATTCGAATTTCCCGACGCCTTTACTCTCAGATTTTTTATTTCTCGTCTTTTGTTCGGATCTCTGCTTTTTTTGCAAACATTGTGTTTTGTATCGCAACACGTGCTTAGTTTTCACGAGCATCACTTTCATCAATAATTTTTACACAAACCACTTCCGATGTAAGCAAATCGTAGCGAAACTCGATCGTGCACCAGAAATTTTCGAATGAAGGTGGTAAGCTGTATAGAAGCATAACTGCCAGTAAATCGGGATCGATTTACACGCCCATTCCATTCAATTTATCAATCACGTCGAACATTTTCCCCACATGGTCGCGCACATCTTCGCCATCTTCCATACTCGAAAGCGTTAGTTGTTACAGAGGAGTAGCTTTCCGTGCAAACCCTTTCGATTGGTAAATATCCTGCAACACTAACCACACTTCGCGAGAATTTGAATATCCCTTATTTGCTTCAAGTCAGAGGAATCGATTGACAAAATGATATCGGACATGGCTTTATTCTCGTTTTTCGCCAACCTACTCACTCGGGCTGCTGCCGCGGCATAACCAGCAGCGGCTTCTGGCTTTTCTTTGTTAAGATTCTCGATAGAAGCGAAATTCAACGCACTTATTTTTCTTTTCGATTCACCAAAATGGACGCTAACCTGAAAGAATATCTTTAATCACGGTTTGCACGTTATTTCACCACACTATCACTTCCCAAAGTATCAAATATATATTATCTCATTTCAATAATGAGAGGCGTTATGATCATCTTTATGAGTAAGTAGAGACTATGAATGCCTATAAAATACTATTGATAATTTTATACGTTGCTACTAGAAATATGATAAAATTTGAAACTGTATTGATTTTCTATTTCCGCAATCACTCACATATTATACGAATGACATGTATTGTTGAGCAAGGAGAGGTAAAGGGATACATTAGAGCTTAAATTAAACTTATTCTCATTTTTTAATACAATTTTCCAAGCTTACTTAAGGAACCAAGAATCCGTCCAATAAAGTATTCCATGTGGCCTTGGGAAGGATAGGAACAAAGTACTGCGGCCTAGCAAATTGCCTCGGTCATTTTCTGTTCTGCTCCTATGATTGTGCCGTTTGACATCGTACAATCCAAAATGTTGACTAACAGTTATATTGCCATTTTTATTAGGCCCAACTTGCTTTGGAATATGAACAGAAAGATCATGACGTTCTCTCAAATGGAGCGAGGTTACGACTGATTCATAATAAAATTCTTGGGATCGGAAATAATAGTGAAATTGCCTAGGCTGTTCTTAACCACGTTTCATCCAGATGAGTACTTCTCCTTGACAGAGTTTGCAAAGAACTCCCTTATAGGTAGACCCATCCGTCATTAGTAAAATGAAAGTTCCTGAAGGTGGTGATTGGATATGAGAATCTCCTCCTGCACCTGATTTTGCGTAAAAAATGAACATCTTTTAAGTTTCTTCAAACAAGTAGGACATATATATATATATATAGGTGCTTCCTCCTCCTTGTCTTATTAAAGTAGTTACCGAGGGCTTGACACATATTCAACTTCTGTTCTGCAACTTTTTTACATTTCCTACTGAAAACAACCGACTCTTAGCAGAAAGAAATTGATTGTCCATCTAAATAGTCTAATTACAAATTTGTAGAGACGGAATTTTAAAAACGACAGTTGAATTTTAGGAGAAGAACATCATCGTCAGTCAAGCCAGATGCCCTTAATACCAACAGATGTTAGTCCATAACCTAAAAACGAGAATCCAAATAGGAACTTTACTTCAAATTCTAAGAGGGTACTTCTTTCCACTGAAAAATTAATCGACATAAAATTAGAAACTTACTATACAAATGGCCACGAAAATTCCCAGTCACTTTGAAAAATCTGCATCCATTTTAAAAAATTCGGAATGAGCAGTGAAATATATTGGAAAGCTTCCAAAAATAGGTGCGTACTTACATTTGTTATTAATATCAATCCTAATTATGTATAACACTCACGGTTTAAATGAACTACTCCAACGAGTGTAAGAAATAGAGTAGCCGCAATAGCCCTCGGGGAAAATCTTATCAAACAGATAAGCAGAAGAGTAAACTGATTCGCGGAGAATTTTTTCTGAAAACCAAATTGAGGAATGGCTGATATATATATATATATATACAGATTTTCATGACTCCTGATACATAGCATACCTTATCTGATCTTCTAAATAAATAGAATGTGAGGAAGAAGATTACTGTTCTTAGATCTCGATATTTTTCACATCAGCTGTATTCATATACCTTTAAACCTCCGGAATAATTGAACATTTCAATATATGTGAAAAAAGCCTTGTATCACGTTTCTAATCTCATCGTGTTCTACCATAAAGCAATGCAAACGGAGATAAAAAAGAAATAAACATGCCTTGAAAATATTGTAGATATAATAATTATAATAATAATTTCTGCGCGACCAATTTCGATTTTTTTTTAAATCTTTTGTTTTTTAACATCTTGACTTCATCAGGCACTTGACTTAGTCCGTGGCTGGTGATAAAACACCGAACAAAAAGACCCGAGATTAATTTTCGACGAGTGCTAATAATAAATCTTTATTATGTTGCCAACCAAGAAACAAAATGTACAAAAAAATACATATACGGTGGATCCAAAAACAAGTCAAAGGACGAGGTACAGCTCCTAGCTGCTTCAAAACCTAACCCTTATGGCATGTGATCCAGAAGAATTTGAATTGGTTTCTGTTATTAATCCTTCCGATTATGCGATATTGATTTTTGACGCGTCCGCGTATAGTTTGACATTCTGGAGCCTTATAGTCGAGCTTGTTTGTGAACTGAATAGTGTAGAGTGTGTCAAGTGTGGTGAACGTTATCCTTCCCTTAAGACTGCTTGCTGTCGCAAGGAAGAACCTAGTAAGTGACTTTTTCCATAGTGACTATTTTCAGGCATATCTGCATGCGAAAATAACCTCTATGACAAAAGTAACATACTTGGTTCTTCCTCGGGACAGCAGAAGTGTGTTTCCATAAGTAAATATTTCCCACATAACCAGGCTTTAAGATTTGAGGCAAATACAAATTAATAATAAACAACAATTCCAGATGAACTGATCCAAAACTGTTATTTTCCTTTCTTCGACCGTTTTTATTAATCGATAAATATTCACGCTGATTTCCACGTATTCCGTCTTACGGTCATTATTAAAGTCAACGCAAAAGAAGACATAAAAAACATGTCAAAAAAAGTAATTTTTATTAAATCTTGGAATCCTCTCCTCAAAGTTTCGACTGTAATGTTGTTTTATAAAAAGAAGTCATTTCCAATGATTTGAGAATAAAAACTGTTGTTTCCCCCAAATTGGAGCCTCAAAGATAATGGAGAGTCTTCAATAATTTATGAAAATATCACATGATATAGTACAATGTTTACAGACATAGTACACAAGACAAAATGTTTTGAAAAGTCGTAATTTTTAAAGTGAGATGTTACCAATAAATCTCGGATGGAAAGGGGCGCCAGAGCTTGAGAATAAATTGAATGAAATATTATCAAATCGAAAAGAAGGAATCTTTTTTTTTCGCGTGTTGCTCTGCGAAATTTGATTTATATTCATGATTTCTGTTTCCAGAATTATTGAATTTTTGATATATTTATTGATGAAAATTGATTCGATAATACGTCTTTCGAAAATATGGTTTTCCCTCTCCAAAATTTTAATATTATTGAAATAAAAAAAATGGTTGTATTCCTTTGAGTGTTTTGACAAGCCAGTGTTGAAATTACCAATTCTACAATCTCTTTTATGTTCGTAGATTCTACTTTTTAGCCTTCTGCCACTTTTACCTATGTAGCGTTTATCACAACCAGTGCAATTTATTAAATGTACAACATTGTACGAATTTTCTTTATTGTCAGTATCTTTTTTGTTGGTTATAATTTATCTAGTGGTATCAGGTTTCGTTTTTCCGAAAATTGAAATCGCTGTGTGAAAAATTGAAATCCTTTTCGAGCCTTGAGCTATCAACAATTCTTCCAGAAAACCTGTAACCAAAAGAGTGGCTCCAAGTCGAATTCATGGTATATTCGAGGCGAACATTTTTTTGTTGAATGGAATGAGAAAGTAGCTTGTGACGTTTCTCTAAGAAGTTCATACAACTTTTGACTTTCCACCTCCATCTGTTGTCTCTCTGAAGTGTTACCAGAAAATTTAATTTTCTTCCTTCTTTATATTATTATCCTTTTTGTGTCTTTTCCCAAGAAGATATTCCTTTTGCATTCCTAATATTATTATCACGGTTCAAACAAGTACGAGGCATTCAACTACAAAATTATGAGGGAAGAATTTCTGGCACATTTTTAAGTAAAGCACCTTAGTAAATTCATTTCTTTTTATTTCTCGTAACGCCTGTCCAATAACTATTCTTTTTTTATTTTCTATTTTACTTGAAATGGTCAAAACAAAAACTACGCTTTCCTTCTAAAAATGATCAGAGACACATTTCTAAATCTGTTCGTTTTCCAAAAATTCAGTTTTTTCGTTCCAAACTCATTTTTCATGATTTGAATGAGAAATATAATTTTATTTTTAAGGTTTTTCTTAAGAATAAAACAAAAACTACGCGTCCCATCGAAAAATAATTGGAAACATTTTCGTAGATCTCTTCTGTTTTAATTTCACATGTGGTGAAAACTAAATGATACAATTCGAGAAATGTTATTGATTTATTTCTTTCCAAATTACTGAAATTCATACAGTTTATTAAATGAGGTCAGCAAAGAGATGTTGAAAGAAACATTTAAGCTAAATCCATCCCTCCACCCACAAAATGTTTCTTACATATTCCAAGTTTACCCTGGAACTCGAAAATATGACCATAACACTTTCTCATTTGGCCTGGGATATGATAGAAATATAGAATTGCAGGGTGGCAAATAAAAGCCTATGCTACATATATGTTCATTATCGTCCACATTGTACACTGTGAAATTCGAACTACTAATTATATTATTATTTTCATTTATTATAACAAAAATTGGATCGTGGAGGGCGAGATTATGACCTGAATTCAACCAAAGTGGGGTAACAACTGATTCATAATGAAATTTTTGGGTTCGTAAATAATAGAGAAACTGCCTCGGATGCATTTTTTCATGTTGTATCCAGGGAGGTACTTCTTCTTCTTTGATTCTTTTCAGAACTCCCTTATAAGTAGACAGATCCGTCATCGTTAACACGAAAGTTCCCGGAGGTGGCGGCGGATGTAAAAATCCACTTGCACCTAATTCTGAAACAGAAATTGACATCTATGAAGTCTTGCTACACTAGTTAGATGTCACTTATGATTTTTCTTACAAATTTCAGGCTCTATATAAGCGCCCCGTCACACAGTGGTCATAAATCATGAAAGGTTGGCCAAAATGTAAAAAGGAAATTAATTTTTTTCCCCTAATCAAAAAGTCCAGTATCAGTGGTGGTACCCCTAGCGTCCTTTAAGATAGATTATTGAGAACACATGTTACTTGAACCAACTTCAGCCTCTCTGTTTCAAAGACGTCAAACGCGTCATACGAGACAAACACGTGGCGATAGTAAAACAAGTTTTTCAAAAGTCCACAGTTTTAGGATAGAGAGACCAATTTGGATGTCACAACATGGATGGTTCTCGCAAACATAGGTACTGTCAGCTAAATAAAATACCCAAGTGCTTGACAAAGATAAATATGAAATATTTTGAAACAATAGACTGCAGTTTTCAAATGTTTATGATAAGCTTACGCTGATGAAAACAGAGTTTAGAAAAAAGTCTTAATAGAGCGGGCCCTGTTTTTTTTATCTCAATCATGAATAACGAACTTCTGCAAAACATATAAAAAATTAAGCTGCCGGAAATTGCCGGTTTATGTTCGGGGAATTTTTTTCTATGAAACGTAAAGTTACGCCCATAAATGCCCGTCATACGGCGCACATTGGTTCAAAATCCCAAAAAGCTGGGCAAAGATCAGAATTACGATATTTTACTTTGTTCAAGTACCATTCTAAGGTTTTTGGGATCCCTGATTTCGAAAATGAAGTCGAAAATCCGCAATTCACAATGGCGGACACAAAACGGCGGACATTTTGTTTAAATTTGCCATAAATATACTTTCAAATGAGTATTAAGGGTTTTTAGGGTCGCTGATTTCGGAAATAAAGTCAAAAATCCTACATTCAAAATGACAGACCAAAATAGCGGACATTTTTATGGAAAAAGAAGTTTTTTAGAAAAATGACTGCCATTTCGGGTCTGCTCTTATCAACTTTGGATTCTCGACTACATTTTCGAAATCAGCGACCCCAAAAACACCATTACAACTCATTTTCAAGTGAATGCAAGAAAATTCTAGAAATTATCCGCCGCTTTCTATTTTGGATTTTTGACATCATTTTCGAAATCAGCGACCCCAAAAACCTCTTGATACTCATTTTCAAGTGAATGCATTGAACATTTTAAGAAAATGTTCGCCATTTTGGATCCGTCATTAGGGATCTTGGATTTTTACTTCATTTTTGAAATCGGCAAAACCGAGAACCCCCTAATACTCATTTTCAAGTAAATACATGGAAACTTTTAGGAATATGTCTGCTATTTTGGGTCCGCTATTATGAATTTTAGATTTTTGACTTTATTTCCGAAATCAGCGACCCTATAAACCCCTCGATACTCATTTTCAAGTGAATGCATGGGAAAATTGAGGAAAATGTTCGCCATTTTGGGTCAGCCATTTTGAATTTTGGATTTTTGACTCTGTTTTTGAAATCAGCGAACCCGAAAACCCCTTAATACTCATTATCAAGTAAATGCTTCGGAAATTTTAGAGAAATGTCCGCTATCTTGCGTCTGCCATTTTGAATTTTGGATTTTTGACCCCATTTTCGTAACCAACGACCCCAAAAACTCTTTGCGGGTACTCGAACAAAGTGAAATATCGAGATTCTGATTTATGGCCAGCTTTATGGGACTTCGAACTACTGTGTGTTACCGTTGCGCACTGGGAATATAGCGGTCATTTCGTTCAAAACCACTTACAGGTCGCAAATCTTAACCCAATCAAACAAAATTTAGCCATAATGTTTGTGATCGAGTTCAGAAGAGAATAACGAAGCCGAATTTTCAAAAATAATTTATTCAAACTCTTTGAAACAAAATATGGCGTGATTATAAGATTTTGGGTCATGAACAAGATAAGCCATATAGAATTTAAGGAGTTTGAGGCGTAGCTGATTCTGAATTCCCTATTATATAGTTTTACAAAATAAAATTGTTTGAATAAATTATTCCTTATTTCGAGATTCTTGCAAAATAAATTCTGAAATCTGATTCTACTGTAAATATTATGTCCGAAGCAGTAAATTTTTATATTGAAAATACAATTTGTGACAATGATACATATGGCTAAATAATTGATTTTACATAATCTATAATACCTCTGGAAAAGACTTCAAACGTCTACAAGAAAATTGATAATAAAACATTTGCAACATATGTTATCTAAAGGGTTTTTCGTGCGCTAATATTAAGTCTGACATCAGTTTCGCTGAAAAATTTGTTGGAACGAATTCTTCTCTCTAGATTAATTTTCTATTTATATCAATTGTATTTTCAAAAAGAACTATTCTTAAATCTCATTGTATATAAAAAATGTGTTCTTAGTATAGATTGAGTTGTTCTGAATTAATCTGTTCGAACACATGAATTATTCGAGAACTTTATTTATTCAATAGTAAGTCTGTTTTTGCCATTTGTTTACTCATTGTGTAAATGTTTCATCAACTATTATTTCTCAAACTCATAAATTAGTAGCTTCAAGCTTAGAATAATTTTCTTCTTATTCTGCAATCAACATATCTTTTTCTGCTTTTTCGATTTTTTGATTAGGAGTTGGAAGTTAACGCATGTGTAGGCGCGGGGTTTAATGTTTGTGGATTGTAAATAAGTAAACATTGTGTTTATTGGCTTCGAATTTATAAGTTTATGATTTAGTCCCGGAATATACGTAGTGAATCCTTTTTTTGCCTGCGAGTGCGCGCATCGGGATTTCCCGTTCTGATCGCCAAAAAGTACCATCTTTTCGATTCCTTCAAGAAAAGCTACCCCGAGCTGCTCCCGTAGAAATAAATGCGCTCATTCTACAACTGCGTCGGAGTGGTCACCCGCGCTCTAGCCCACCAATCAATTTTCCCATAAAAAAATATAACGAATAAATACATAATATAAAAAATGTAAATATGTAAACAATAACAGGAACAATGTAACAAAAACAAATGTAAACATGATGTAACAAAAACATTGTAAATGAAGAAGAGACTCCAGAATAAAAACTTTGGATTTTTGGCGTAAAAAGCTTATAAACTGGGAAATAAGGCAATACATGTTTTACTTCATACTTTCAAGACGCGGGTCGTGAAATAAAAACGTCTCAAAATTTTCGAACATGTGGAAGCGACCCAGATAACTCTTTTGTACTTCTTTTTGTGAAAAAAATGGAGAACTTTGGAAAATGTTCTGCCATTCTGGGTCCGCTACTTTGGATATTGAATTTTTAATACCAATTTTGAAAACAGCGCCCCAAAAATACCTTTGTATTTACTTTCGTGGGAACAATAGGAAATTTTGGACGAATTTCTGCCATTTTGGGTCCGACATTTTCAATTCTGAATTTTTAACATCATTTTTGGAATCAGTGACCAAAAAGACTCCTTCGTACTTATTCCCGTAGAGAACAATAGAAGATGTTGGGAAAATTTACCGCGATTTTTGGACCGCCATTCTGAGTTTTGAATTTTTAATATCATTTTTGAAATCAGTGACCCAAAGAACGCGATACAAGCACTCGAGAACTCATAAATATTAGTTTTTTTAGTTTTGGCCACCAATTTGGGAACTTGAACTACTGTGCGCTAGTATTCGCCGTATTCAAATTTAAATGCTGCGAAAAGTATGCACATATGTATTTCGTAAAATTTCAAGCATATTACATATAACACTTACGATTGAAATGAACAAACTCCATTATTTGGAGTAGAAGAGTAGCCGAACTGAGCTTCATTTTCACTTGGATAAATCAGATGAAACAGATCAATAGAACAGTGAACTGATTCGTGAAAAACGCCGCTTTGGCCACATTCGCTGTTTTCCCAAAATCATTAAACATTACAATATGTGATAAAATAAGACTCTTCTATCGTTTCTTATCTTATACTGACTCAGCTTCAATAATTGCGAACTAAGATATGAAATAATGGATATGCTTTGAAAATATCGTCAACTCACCAATATTTATTCTTGGAGAATTTGGAATGGATTTCGTAACGAATTTTACCTTTCAACATCTTTTACTATTTGGGTAGACTGTTTCAGATATTCGCCAAATATTCTCCACTTTTCGCCTTCTCAATAATTTTGACTTGTCATGCAAACTATTCCAGAGGAAAAAATTGGAGTCTGAATTTTTCTGCAAACGCTTCGCAAATATAATTGAAACTCCTATCTATATCCAAATTTAGTAGGGAAATGATGGAACTCTCGCCACGAGTGCACTGCATTGACTCCAATAGTCACCTTTTCATTCAGGACCACATGGGAATTTCAGTGCCTCTGCTCGAACTTGGAACAAATTCCTAATGGTCTCCTTGATAAAAAAAAATTCTATCTCCAGCCCCTCTCCTTATCGAATTCAATCCATGATATAATTTCGAAATCCCCTCCCTATTTCGATTCAAACTGTTTATCCTAAATTATTAATGAGATTGAAAATTCATTTTTCATATTAGAAAAGTGATGCTGCAAACTAGAAAATTTGTAAAAATGGAGCAAAATACTTATCTGTCTTGAGTTGCAGAAGTACGAAGTTCGGCGGAATCATAACCTCAAGTTTCTTAATGAAATTGCTTTGGAATTGGAATTTTACAACAAAATTTAACTGTTAAGACTTTTCTGCGATCAAGTGCGTAAAATATTCACTACACATAAAAATAGAAAATAGTCAATGTATTCTCTCAAAGTATTTTGCGAACCTTGGCCAAGCGGCTCATTTATTATTGAAGTAGCGCAAACTTTATTCTGAATTCAGAATGCGATTATGCTTCTCCTACGCCCTTAATATATTTTCGATAATGTGCCTCAGTTTTGTTTATTTTTGAAAATATACCTTTCATTTAAACGAAGTCTCAGAAACGGAAATCGTTCAGATACAAACCTTTTATGAAAAACATAATCGTGCAACATTGCCTACCCTATTGTTCTAGAAAGAACGTTGGAATACTGTGAAACATGTAGAAAGAGTACGTGATGTTTGCATGTTTCTGTTGGGTGAATTACTCCGTCATATCTGCCTACATTTGAATCACAAGTTATCGCTTCAAACTAGAACAAGAAGAATTATTTATACACTGAATCTTTTCGACTGTTCATTATTATTCACATGAGAAATAAACTCCTGACACCTGAGGGTTTCGCTGGACCATCACTGCAATTTCATTGTGCATGTGGTCACTCATATCAGGGTCGTGAGACGTGGTCTTATGTGTATTTAACCGCGGTTCAACTGGGATTTTGTGCCATTTTGCTGAATAAAAGTTGCTCCCAAGCAGACGCTACGGTGGTTGTTGAACCAATGTTCCATATATATAATAAAACATTGGTTTGACAACCACCGCAGGGCCCACCTGGTAGGAACGGTTATGCAGGAAAAATAACGATAGATCCCAGTTGGACCGCGGTAAAATACACTTATGGCCACGTCTTATGATCGTGTGATGAGTGACAACATTCACGACAGAATCACAATAAAGGGTCGGCCGAACCCCCGTGTGTCTTAAGGACACGGAGCGACCCAAGTATAACTGCTCTTTTCACCCATCCCACAAGTGCCACGGCATATCTTTGGCACGCGGGTATGGCTTTCAGGTTACTAACCAGTGCAGGCGTCGTACCTCCAAGAGCACAAGTCCTCACATCCCCAACAGGAAAAAATCTGCCCGCTTCGCGAGGATATTCTCATCTCACTCTATAGTAAGCTCACTCCGCGCTACAATCTAGTTGATGTATTTACTTCACGCTTGGTCTTTGTTCTTCCCTTGATTTGTGTATAATGTTTTTAAACTAAAGAGCAAAATGAATAAAACATAAACTGTACTCCCTTTGTACCGAACTTCATGTTTTATGTTGAGAGTTTTCTTTCCTGATTGGGTTGAGGACTAAGTGTCCTGTTCAAGGACGATAAATAAGACACTTGCAGACCTTTTCTAATTGAAAATTTCCGCCTGTGCGGTTTCCCCGAAGCTTGTGTCGTTCATGCCTAATATCAATTTTTTTATTTCTTATATTTTTTTATGGAGAAAACAAAAACTACTCATCGTATTAAAAACAACCCATTTCAAATTTGTCGATCTTTTTTTGTGGTACAAAATGCATTGTTTTATCGATCAGAAGGAAATTTGATGAAAAAAAATTTTTCTTCTTTCGCTCATTTGGCACATCCAGACTTTTATTTGTAAATGCCCACAATGTTTCAACGTTTCGATTACCGAGAAAGTACAATAATATTTTATGGGAGTGGGTTCTTACTATCGTTTTCGGTCGAAATTCTTGTTTTATCCATCGCGAGAGGTCAAATACTTTTTCATCATGCTCATGGTCATATTTTTATATATTGTAATGTCGTTGAATCTGAATGATATTTCAAAAATTTGCGCGAACTAATTGGAAGAGTTTTTTGGTTAAAAGAGAGTTAAAAAACTAGACCAGGCTTCACAAATGTCGACCAGAGCGTAAGTCATTGGAACTACGTTCTCGGCGTAAGATATTGCGTAGAATGTTGCATCCGAATTTCAAGTAATCGGGGAAAAACTCTTAAAGTTATATACCTTTCTGAAACGCAAGGATAGCGTTCGTATCACCAGGGCTGAAAAAGAAGCAAAACGATAAAGCGAGCATGCTACGATCCAAAGTAGACTTGAAAGAAAAGAAGCTGAAGACAACAAAATTGCTACAGGAGATGTCCTTTATAGAGCTGGAATCGATGATTCAGTGTAAAAAAAAAAAATACATTTTTCGCTTTCTCACAGTTCAAAACTCTGAACGCGTTTTTCTCGAAATCACAGTTTTGAAGTCGGTGTTCACCCTCCTGAAAAAACTAATGAACCGATCGTTCTCAGATTTGATACACACTTTCTACATACATATTGATAGGATCCAACAGTCTTTATTCTTTATTTTTCCAACATTGAGGGTGTTTTCCACTTACAAAATGGCGAGATTTGTCGTCAAGAATCACATTTTTCGCTTAGAACATCAATGAAAACTTGAAAAATTGAAAAAATCTATGATTGGACTACTATAATGAATCTACTTTTGATATATTCCCAAAAAAAAATTCATGGAAAAACATTTTTTTAGCCTCCCCTCCCCACCCCACCCTAATGAGCAAACTTCCGGACCATTGCCGTGAAAGGCTTGCCAGATTTAATGTAGTCGATCGGACACAGCATACGGGACGCCCATATCCTTGTTTAGTTTATGCGAACTCTTTTTAGCCATTTCATCAATCAATGGTTATGACCTTCGATTTGAATCAGACGAAGGTCTCGACGCATATCAAACTGAACAAAGAATGGTCCAGAAATCGAAATCCTCTGATAGGTCCTCACGAAGTGTAACATCTATTTCAGGAAGATCATGGTGCTTGAGAGGAATCTGAATGTTAATGTTCCTCCTTGTCATAAAATCGCCATTGTTTCTTAAGGGAAGCCTTATTTCATCAGTTGGTCCAAATGTCGCTTCCTGCTTTTCTTCTGCGTTTGGTTCTCGCAGTGGTTGGAAGAGCGTTTCGCGTACATCTCTTATTCGCGAAAGGTTGAGGGCAGGGTTTCTCAACAGTTGTTGTGAAAGGTGCGAGAACATGGATTGTCTCACCGGTTCGTAGTGGTGTTTCCATCTTATTCAGCACCATGAACTCTGGAATGATTGACATTACTGGCCGAACCTTTATCTTGTGTTCTGCACGTTCGATCATCGTGAACCGTAATCATAACTGGATTTGGGTTATGTGTTTCCATAGCTATTTCCAAGAGTAGGTAGGGAAGGGATTATCCAGCGTCGTAGAGCCCTGCATGCAAGAGTTAGGCTGCATACTCGTGGTTGTTCACGCTTCAGCTTGGGAGTTTTTATTTCGGGACCATCCCTAGACGATTCTCTGCTGCTACTTTTTAGTTTCCGCAACCAAATTCAGCAAAAACCCTTCGGCAGAGGGACCCTCTGTATCCTATATCCTAGTCTGAGACATTTGTGGCGAAGAGAGGACCTAGGATTTAGACACCGCTTTGTTGCGATAATTTCATAGCGTTGCCTGAACAATTGCCTGAACCACATGTGTGGGAAAAATTTACAACATATCCGATGTCACTCAGCCGGCTCAACGCCGCTGTCCAGTTCCCCTTGCTGGATCCTATTCTCTACCGTTGGCCTCGGGACAAGGAAGGGTTCAGGAGGTACCCTCTTCTGATCTCCGAACTGACTACTGCAGCAGGGTCCTTCATGCTCCTTCCCCGCCTTGGGCCCGGCGGGGGTTAGGGTCTTGGGTATCGAATTTTGCGATGCCTTACAGGACCACGATGATGGATGAGGTAGATGAACGGGTCACGGAAGGCTCCTGCTGCTTTCGAAGACTACCCCTCTTCTTTCAAGACTCACTTTTTGCAGCTCTGGGCTTGGGACCTAGATGAGGCGGTAGCGGCGCTCCTACGGGATCCCCGCGTCTGTCGTAGATCGATCTCCGATATCAAGGAGTTACCGCCTCGTCCGCAGATTCCGTCTCTGGTTGGCAGTCCGTTACAAATGAACTCCCTGTGACTGCAATGGCTTCCCTGCTTCCTTGACAATTTTGATCGTTTGCAAGTGAAACCTCGACACTTTCTTCTCCATCCTCCGTATGTGAAGTTTCCTAATTTTTTGCATTATCCTTGTTTACGTAGAGTCTTTGTTATTATAGCATGCCTAAAAACAATTTGCTTTCGATTTTTTCCTCTATAAAAATCACGAAATGTAGAACAGTTCTGTATATTGGATAGAATGTGTCAGAAACTAGCGGAGTGGTCTAGAAAATCACGACTTTTACGAAAAAAAGCGATTTCATATCCCCCCAAAATAGTAAATGATTACAGAGACGTCAAATGAAAGTTTAAAGTTGCCAGCAGATAAATATCTCGACACGGAAAAAAGTATGCTTACATATTTTCTCGATTGAAATTGACAGTCGACAATATTTCTCCAATTTGTCCGCAGAAATTTATTCATAAATGTTTGAAGAATCTCGATGAAATTTTCCACATTTTTTACATAGGTTCCGCCCATAAATCATATGATGCAAGAAGCTCCACGTCATTTGTGGATCTTCCCATACCATTTTTATCAGAAAACATGGTTTTGAAATGCTCTCATGTTGCATCCATGCAGTAACGATTGGAGATCATTATATGTTAAGAACACAATTTTTTTAAAAGATTTCTGGAGGATTTAGTCTAATACGAATAGAGCAATATATTTTTCATTTAATACATTGCATTTAATAACTAATTTTTCGAATCACTAACAGTTCATGCACATGGCAGTTTTCTGGGAGTAAGAAGAGGGTATTGAATACATTCGGGCTGAAATTACACTTCATCGATATCGGAAACTAAAACGTGAACGATATATTTTTCCATTTGGTCTGGGCAATGACAGATATATGGCATTGCAGCCTGGGAAATCGTCTCAATCATTTGGCGTTCTATTTCTATGGTTATGCTCGTTGACATTAATCTTCCCAAAATTCGAAGCAAGAATCACATTGTTGTTTTCATTGATCTTAACAGCCCTTGGACCATGAATACCAAGATTATGCTTTGGTTCTAAACAGAGCGGGCTTACAATTGATTCATTTGAAATTGATAGCTGCGTATATAATATAGAAAGTGTCTAGGATGTCCTTGCCCACGTTGCATCCAGGAAGGAACTTCTCCAGCTGGGATTCTACAGAGAACTCCTTCATAAGTAGACATATCTTCCATTGTTATAATAAAAGTTCCTGGAGGTGGTTTCGGAACGGAGTGGAATTCATCTGCACCAATTACAAATTATCAGCTTTTTAGGAGGGCGTCTGTCTCTCTTGCAATCAAATATTATTTATCAGGTTGGCAAGTATTTCAGAATCTGCAAAATGACGTTAAGCATGAATTTCGGCATTACTAGACACAGACTTTACTTAAAATATTTTGCATGTTTTTTGTGGTATCGATCAATGACTTTCACAATAATAGAAATCGTCTTTCATGAACTATTTTATTGCTGTGAATTACTCAGGACCTCTATACAAATAATGCCCTTAGTTGATGTGTAATACTATTTGGTGCACTGAGTGCCTCTTCTTTCGGACATAACCTCACTTTCGATGCAGAAACTCTGCGGGCATACACGTGGTTAGCATAACCTAAATTTCTGTTC
>WSXT02209460.1:0-17901 GCA_011762715.2 Neuroterus valhalla
CGTTAGCGTACTAGCAGCGCCTTCGTACGATCTACAGAACCCCCGAACTGGGAGCGCGCCCATGAAACCCCATTTTCCCCCCCCCCCCCCCCCCACCGTGCTTTTATAGCGCGCTGTAACGGACGTAGCGGACGTAAGTGAAGGGTAGCCACTACCGTAGCATGGTGGCGCTGACTATGCCAACTACCTCTCAGTGTAGTTTCGCTGATGAGCATCATTTTTATTTCGTGTTTATGCAAAAAGGAGGTGAGTTCTAATATATTTCCTGTCAGCCCAGTGGCATTCCAGTACGCTATTAATAATCTGTCTAGTCTATTCAATGTTTGTGTCATAGTCTAACAGTAATTGTGTCATAACGGTGAATTTTTCTATTCTAGATTTACAGTTGCTCAGAGAGCTATGAAGTCTTTTAATCAATTGAAGGAATTCATTTAAATTAATTTGTTCGTCTAGTTACATCAATTCATTGTTAATACTACTCACCAGTCTTGAAGTTCCAGCGGAGGATATCGAGGCTATCGCTGAAGTTCTACTTTCACCCTTCTGCATGATGTCGATGTTTCTACGATGTTCATTTTCCTGAGAATTTAAAATATGAGCAGCCGTCGGTCTCAGTGGTAGAAATGCAGAAAGTGAGAAAAAACTGCTTGGCTGGATTCTAGTTCTCAAGTTCGAACTCTGCTTCCTCCTCACTTCGACTTTGTTTAGATGCTCAATATAAGCTGGACACATCTTAAAGTTGGCTGTGTGCGCTCCTTCGCAGTTAGCGCACCCAGGTTTCTCGTCCCTGGACTTGTTACAGTCCTTAGTTAGATATGCCCCTATGCCCTGAAGAATTCCTGTATCTCTCCATACGTATTTTCACACTAATTATGTATTCGATTTTAAATGCCTGTCCAGTTTTGGTTCCAGGAGCAAGAGTGATTAAAAAGTAAGGATGTTCCTGGCGGGACCCTTCCTTCTTCTTCATTTTGATGCTGGTGACGGGGACCTCTTGCTGTAATAGATCTTCGGATATCTCCTCAGTAGAAAAGTCAGGTAATCCCTTGATAACCATTTTTGTATGTTTCTCTTCTTTCAGTGCGAATGAGTCAAAGTGTATATTGTTTCTGGTAAACACTTTGACCAATATCTCATGATCAGTTTTGTTGTGTGGCTTGAGTCGGAGTTCCTTGAGAAGACCTGGCAGAGTTGGAATTGAGGATTTTACCACTATCGGCGGTGGAGCTTTGATTTTCGTTGTAGCGTTGTTCGTCTCTCCTTGTTCGCTGCCTTCGTCTTTAGAGGAAACGGGGTTCTCAGTTTCCATTTGTTCCTTCTTTTCAGCTTCCAGGTTCTCCAGCTGTTGGAATTTATTTTGAGTTAAGAGCGGTGCGATAGTAGGTCTAATTGAGGCTTTTTTTGCAGGTTCATTTTCCGTCGCTCGGCCAGATTCCCTTTTATTGGAGTTGTTCCTTCCGAATACAGTTCCCAGTCAACTGGATTTGCAGGAGAGTTTTCTTCCGTAGCCATCACAGAAGCGCGCCCAGCGCCTTCGTCTCGGAAAGCGTGCGCCGCACGCCTGCGCCTTCGCTTTCCTGGTATTTGCGAGACAAACTCCTTCGGACCGAGACGCGCGACAGCTCGTTTCGTCGCTCCCACTCCGCGAGTCTGGAGTTGCGAGTTCGAATTTTTCCCTTTCCACCGACTCACGGGCCAATGGGATCATTCTAGGTTTTTGCTCCGATGGCGATCGAACGCTCTTCCAAACTCTCTCTGTTTATTATACATTATTTCATAAAATATAATCAATTAAAATTAAAATTCAGTGAAAGCCTAATATGAAAACATATTAAAATCAGAATATATGGGCATAGGTAGCTAAGTATCGAATCTACAGAAGTTACTAACCAAAGTTGATACTAAGTGTACATGTGTGTCAAACGGATAGTATTCGCATTCCCGATAGTTCGTCTCAATACTAATAATCAAAGCAGTTGATTGTTTTTATAATCTAAGAATTACAATTATTAATATTTATGAGCTCAGCGTGTCAATTTGATTTATTTGGTTTTATTTGAGATGGAAACTTTCTTAAGAGATGTCGATAGTTGATCAGGCTATCCACATCTCTCAAAGTCGGAATTGTTGTGAAATTTATGGGTTACTTCATTATCTGGGTTTTGAATTAATTGAATTAATTTGAATTAATTGATTGGCAGTACTTAATTTGACTCGCTGTTCCCATGGAATCTGTCATGCCACGCGTCACCCGACGGCAAGCGATCCGACGGCACGCGAAACTGGCCATGGCTAGTTGTGCGATAATACTGGCTAAAATTGTTCATAGTTAACCCTGATACGTTAATAAATTCTATCAAGTAATATTAAAAGAAAACTAGAAAGAAAATGATAGAAGTGACTACATTAAAGAGGTTAGTGAAATAGCTGTTGAGAATCACTGGAGCACGCCGTGGTCATGGAACTTTCCATTGGCGCGCGTCACCCGTCGGCACGTGCTTCAGTCGTGTTTCATCAAAAGTATGTTGAGTGGTGAACAGGCAAGGTTCGTCGCGGTGTATATTGAGAAGAAAAAGGTTTGAGTTTCGAGAGAATAAGTCGGAGACGAAAACTGAAGGTTTCCAATACACCGTTTTTACATTGTGACGTATATCAAGGCAAGCCACAACTGTTCTTCATATTGGATAAGTAAGGTGGAAAATTTAGATGAAATTATAGGAGAGAAGGAAATTTTTTTCTAATTCCTAGGTAATGAAATATGCCAAAACGAATAAAATTTTTTGTCATGTCGGATATAGGCAAAGATAAATACACAATTATTATATTTCTAGGATATATGTTCTATAACCTTATCCTGCCGATGAAATTCGTCATAATATATAAAATGAAAAAGTTGTCCAAAACGTGAACTTTTCTATATTATCTTCAACTCCTATATTTTCCATGTATATTATATGAACTTATATACCTCGTAACTTGGTGTACATTAAGATCATTGGTAATACGTTTGTAGATTATTTTTGGGTAAAGAACTTTTGTTGCTGCATTTTTTCATATGCTGTGACGTTTTTTGGGAAATTTAATTTTTTTATTTCATTTTTACGATTGAAACAGAAACTACGTGTTCCTTTGGAAAATGATTAATAACAAATAGATTGATATTTCCCGGTAAACAAGTTTTGTCTATAAATGTTCTGTTTTATCTCGCGTCATTTTTTTCAAGAATATAATTCTTTCATTTTTGAAGTTATTTTTCGCGATTGTGATGAAAACTACGTATCCCATCAAAAACGATTGATAACACATTCGTAGTTCTTTGATGGCAATTAACTTCTGTCTATTTTCTTTTCTCCTTAGTTCATGTCGTTTGTCCAAAGATTCTATTTTTTCAGTTTTGATTTTGTTTTTCCTGAATTAAACAAAAACTATTATCCTATCACTTCGTACTACCGAATGAATTCGTAGATCTTTTTTGGTCGTAGAATTTTCGTTCTGTTATTTTTTGCGGAATCTTGAATGGGTCGATCGAAAAATTAAATGTTCTCTTTTTGATTATTTTGTTTACTGTCAAAATTGGAATTTTTTATTTTTTAAGGAAATTCGAAAAGTTGTTATGAGAATCTTGTAATGTACTTGAAAACAAACATTTTCCTTTTATTAATTTTTTTCATATCGTCCGTTGTTTTGCTTGTAATCTTCATTTTCGTTTTCATTTTTTATTTTTGAAAATGCTGTAGATCTTGAAATTCCTTTTTTATCGAAAAAAGTCATGAGGGACAAATTTTTCAAATTTTCAAATATAACAAGGATCCGTTCATAGAATTTTCAAATCTTGAAAAAATGGTCTAAAAAATTTTCAAAACGCTCTAACTGAATGTAATAAAAAAATTTTACATTTCTGGAGAGGCTTACATTGTAATTACTGTCCCTCTCAGCGGGAGGACTCGTTCGCGGCGACTGATCATCTTTATTTGGCTATTCTTCCGACTCGTCATGGGTTTCCTCCTGGATTCTATCCTGAGTTGAATTTTCAGGAAATTCCTTGTCCTGAAACCTAAGTTGTGATGGGCCTGCAATTGTTGCTGACAGGGGGTCAACTGTGCTTCAGCTCAGAAAAACCTGTTCAGTCTGAAATAAATGCGGGCTTCAAAAATCAACACATCCGTTTCTTGTAAAAGGAACGACATGACAAATAAAACAGTAAAGTTTATAATTTAAGTAGGGTGAGATGTTAAATCCTTCTTGTTAATAACGTCTGAGATTTTATTATAAATAAAAGATAATGACAAGAGTAAAATTGGGAAGTCATCCGGAGGGGCAGTCTTTATTTGGAAGAATATCCTTGAAGAATAAATGAACAAACCTCAAGCAGACTACAGTTATTTGCATACTTCTTCATCCTACTAAAAAATCTTGCCCTGTCGCTAAGGGCTCAATGATATCCCTATGGCAGAGTAGGAGTCAGTATTGCTTTGTGTTGAATCTGACATCAGTTAGAATGAAATTTGGTTGTACTTAAACAAAACATAATCCAAGAACTAAATTTCCCAAATATCACGTTTTATGCTAGGGAATGATACTAGCATTTTACGCGAAAAATTGAATTCAAAATGAAGAATTATCAGTATTTATTTCGAAAAGCGACTGTTTAGAAATAAGGAAAGTTAAAAAATTTGGAAAATACTAGAGATCAAGATACACAAAGCACTTTGCGTGTCCTGGAATTTTCACTTACTTTTATTAATTTCATTATATTATCCTTATCTGGGGAATTCTTTGTCTTGTTTATTGATTCGAACATAAAGTTTTACAGTGTTGAATTAGGGCTGGCATAGTTCTTTCATGATGGAATCTTCACTTGATGGATTGGAAAATCCGTACTCTATACATCCATAATCTCCCTGCTTTTTTGAAATGGAACTGGTATTCTCTTCTTCAACATCGAAGAGAGGACCATTAAGACGTCGATTTTTCTTCTTTTTGGCACTTGATTCTTTCCTATAGTTCACCGCATGATATATTTGTTCACGGAGTGTCTCCAAGCCTTTTCCCAAAGGTACACCTTTGGTAAAATCTCCTAGTGTCGGAAATCGTTTAAAAAGCAACTTAGCAATGTTTTCAGCCATTCCACGAGATGAAACTTTTAAATCATGTAGCATATAATGTGCACCGGTAAAATTCTTGGTAAAACTACAATTCCTTGTTAATACCTTGTAAATTTTGCGTTGATTTATAGCCCTTTGGACTCTAAACAATATTTTGGCTTTGCGCATAGGAAATTACCAACGGTATAAACGTAAAGAGGTTCATATTTCATACATCTTGTAAAAGCATGCAAAGAGGCAAATCCTGCCAATTAACAGCCTGTAAATATGGCAAGCAAGCTTTATGGATTTCTGGCGCACACAATATCTTTATTATTTCGGTGAGTATAAGAAAAAGGTGCCATACGTCGTCACCAAAGTCTTTGACTAGATCAAGGATAGAATTCCTCAATTTTTTCCAGTGCATTATTATATGATTAGATAGTTCGCCCTTCATAATTTTCGAATTCACCATCTCTAGCTTCTAATTGATCACGCCTGATCAGACAGTACCTACAGAAATATTCAGAAGTAGGTACTGAAGTTCTCGGTACAGTCTCCGAAAGAGTGGCTTCCGAGGTTGTCGACAATTGCAAGCAAAAAAACTCCTTTCTTAATTACATTTGTGTGTAATTTTACTCTGCAAGTTTGGATTTTACTTAAATCTCCTACAATGCGCCCACACAAGACTTCATGGTCGAAGTTTTTTTTTCCAAGCAAAGCCTTACCAATATACCTCTAGACAGGGCCCGTCATTTTTTCTTACCTCTACGGAGCCCGTGGGGCGTATGTGACCTCAATGCTTTAGTCTGTAGTAAATCCTACCCGTCAGCAGAATAATGACTTCATAATAGACAAATCTCTTCATTTTTTCATCGCGAAGAGAATGTTGTATATTATAATCGATTCATTTATTTTTCAATTTGAGAAAACTTGTTCAAACAACAAAGAAATGCGAAAAAATCGAAAAAGTGGCGTTTTTTGAAAAAAAGATATTTGCTATTCAATTGATTGAATTCCAAAATTTCAAACGAGGTTTCGAAGAGAACTTTAGGAAGAAGGAAGCTGTAATGCTCACATTTTCATCTGGTTGAAAAAGTGTAATTATTTTTGAGTTTGAATTTTTAAAATTTTGAAAACCTGAATATTCTTCAAGTTTAAAGGAAAAGGGAATAAAAACATTTTTTAAAAGAAGGAACAAAACTAGATTCAGTACGAAAATAACCTTACTTAATTACAAGCAGATTAATTGTCAAAGATAATTGTTCGGTGTTCCTTGCATACCAGTAGGTGGCATGTTTGACAGAATACAATAACCTTCCTGTCCAAAGATCTTGGACAAAAAGAACACCTTGCACGTCCTGCTCTCGATGCTCCTCCTAGAGGTTGCGCAGATTCTATTTCGAGAATGTTCTCAATCGACAGTCTTAACTGTCTTTCAAAAATGTATTGTCTAGATCAACAGTTGAAACTATTTTCATAAAAAGTTTTTTTTTTCGTAATCAGTATTTGAGTTGTTATTGCTTTGAAAAAAAAAATCATCTTCATAAGCTGCTTTCAAAATTGAATTTGCTAATTCTTCGGATATATTCTGTTCAAGCAAGCGTTTTCTTATATTCTTTAGAATCTCCTGTCCGTGTGCATGAATATTGCAAAATTCTGTTACAATATATTGTATTTTGCTAGCGGGAATTATGAATTGCGACTCCAGTTTGAGATAAAATTGTGCAATATTTAACACGAACAAGTCTTCCGTATTTCCAGTTTCACCCGCTAAATCAATATTGCTTCTTGAAAAATTTTTTTGACTTTCATCTCCATTTTCGAATATTATAAATTCCAAAAAATAATTTACTACCTCAGTTTCTTCAATTTCAAAGCAGTTCTCATCGACCTCTGTAGTGCGTGACATTTCTATAAGATTTTGAATTTTTTCATGAGACAGGTTTCTATGTTTTTTAGATGAATGTCCTCTAAATGAGCTAACGATACCGTAAATCTTACTACAAATTCCAACAGGACATTTGATTTCCAAACCTTGTTCAATGTGTATTTTCAAATGACCGTTGAGGGAAGAGTAACTAACAAATTCTTTTTTACAAGTGCTGACATTACATATGATTTCGCCTTCCTCGTTAACAACTGTGCCTTATGTCCTATCTTTCGTTTATTTCTTCTTTACTAAATGGATGCGATCAATATGCGTCTGCAATGATACTAACGCAGGAGAATATTTCCTACACCTATCAAAACCGCAATGGTAATGCTCCGTTATGTTTTTGTGTTGTTTATAATGTACCAAATGCATTTTTAAATGCATGATTTAGTGCTTGCAAATGCATGTGTTCATTGATAAAACTAACTGTGAGGAGTCACAATTTTGGTTAGTGACGTTTCGACCGTTCTTCGACGGTCTTCTTCAGAATGACAATATTGATACTATGCATTAGACCTTAAGTATGCGAAAGTATTGTTGTTCTTTTGTATTCCTTGAAGTAAAAGACGCGTTTCTCAGGTCTGAAGTTGCAGAATTGTCCTTTTTATTCGTGATCTGATTGACTGAATTTGATTGCCGCTGTCAGGCGTGCCACTAGCTCGAGGTATATCGAACGAAAACATGTCTGAATGCCGGGAGTTTCGAACTGTGTTTATAGAAAGTAGATCACTGCCGCCACAAACCCCAAATCATTCTACTTATTAACGCCCTACACTCGTTTTTGGCTCAGTTAGAAAAAAGTGAATTCCGTGTGATGATCCGTCAAGAGGATCAAATATATAATTCATCAAAAGTATAACAATAATGGGAATAAATTATTACAATATTTGATTTGTTATATATGATTCGATGAATAACTTAATTATTAAAAAATTCATATGAAATTCATTACATGATATACAAATTTCAGAAGAATGAAAGTTCCTCAATTGATATTATGACAGTCGTGTATAATTGAATATGAATAACAATTTATATACATGCATTTTCTTATTATTTTATAGTCAATATATTTAATATACTTTAAGTTGTAATGTGTCATCATAGGCAGACATGAAATGTACATTTTCAATTATTGCGTGACTTTTACATCGTGAATCACGAGTTTTTATTATGAATTATTCAACTCATACTCATTCAAAATTCTCAATAATGCATTACAATTACTGCTCAGATTTGAATAAAAATAATTATTGTGATCATATATGGTTAAGAAATAATAATAGTAGAAAAAAAGTAATTGCTATTCTTATTATGAAAACTTGAAACATCACATTTGAAATGCTATGGAAATAAAGAAAATTAATATACAAATATTTAATTTGAGATTAGATGAGAAAGATCTGATTTTGATTGAAAAAATCAATAAATGTTTAATTATTCATTTTAATAATGCTAACCTGACGATACATTTATATATTATTTAAAATTTCGCAATATAATTTTGAATCAATAAAAATTAATATCCAAATTATCTTCAAAAAAAAAAGGGAACAAAAAGAAGGGAGAAAAAAGGAACATGGATTAAAAAATGATAAAGAAGATCATGTGTCAAAGTATGACATTTTAAAATTTTCGACCAACGAGGAACTGAGGAGTGTTAGGCCTAATGATGGAAAATGTGAATAAAATATAATTTTCAGAATTAATGATGAGAAATTTCTTTTATAATCGAAATTTTTTTTTGTGAAATATAAATAATTTTACATTCTATTGATTATTGAATACTTATTGTCCGTCAGCCCGCTGCCAAAAAGTGTAATGACATAATAACGTATGCCCATGAGGCAGTCAGTATTTGCGGACATAGCGATGAATATAAAAGCAGAATCAGTGCGTCCCCATAGAACTTATGTGAGAAAAATCAATTTTTTGTCGGAAAAAATTATTATCCTTTGTAAAACGATAGTAGAACGTATGCCGATCACACTTCGCAATATTTTAACAAAGTAAACCATGAAAAAAAATCGGCTTACATGGAGCGTGGAACAACACTGAGATATTTTGTGTTATTTTTTAGGATCTCAGACGTCCTTTGAGATTGCCTAAGACTTGCGGTGTACGTATGCCAATTTTTTTTCATGGTTTACTTTGTTGAAATATTGCGAAGTGTGATCGGCATACGTTATACTTTCGTTTTACTAAGGATATCAATTTTTTTCGACAAAAAATTGATTTTCCTCACATAAGTTGCATGGAGACGCACTGATTTGGTTTTATATTAATCACCATGTCCGCAAATACTGACTGCCTCATGGGCATACGTTATCATATCATTACACTTTTTGGCAGCGGGCTGACGGACTATTACTCCATAATTGAAACGGAGTGAAATAACTTTCAGATCCAAGATTCAATCCAAGATTATCGGAAATGTGAAATCGAATCTCGCATATTTTTATTCGTTTAAGTTATTAAAGCATTAAAATTAAAATTTTACAATATTATTTAAATTATTGAACCAAAAACTACTATTAAAACATTTGAGAATGGAAAGATTAAAAAAAAAACTTGGATAATACATTCAGTTAGCGTTAGCAAATATCTTTCATATTCCTTCAGAAATGGTAACCCTATTTCCCAGATTCAGGTAGGGAAAAATAAAAAAGAAATGATATGATACGTAATAGATGATTTTTCCTGAAGTATGGAATGTACGCAGCTTCCGTTGTTTGATGTTCGTCATTTCCCATACAAACATTTTTTCTGAATATAGTTTTTGTATGGTCATCTGGGATGCTGTCCTTTTTTATTAGGTTGATGGAGGCTCCTGAATCTACTAATAGGCTGTATACTTTTCATCTCGTTCTTTCCCTCGTAATAAGCTTCAAGTTCTGAACGTGCAAATGAACGAAACTACTTTCTGATGTTTTTGGAAACTCGAAATAGTGCTACAATTTTAATTTATTGACCTTGAAAAAAGTAGATTTTAAAAGAAACTTCAAATGTATTATTTAAAATTGTAGTTGAAACAATATTTGTAGGTAAAAAAGAATTGCAAAAAAATATTTCGTTCATTTGAACATTCAGAACTTTCAGGGCATCCCTCTTATGGGTAGAAATTTTCTGCATATGTTTCATATTCTGCCTCTTCCTCGTAGGGTTCTTGTTCCTCTACTTCTTCCTAAGTCGTTCGTTGTGCTTCTAAAAAATTAGTTTCTTCTACCTGAATGTTCCTTACTGGGTTCAGTGGTCGCTTGGAAAAATGTCCCTGTTTAAATTTGGCTCCACGTTGCACTGATTAGCAAAATTTCCGAGTTTTCCACATTTGCGGCTATTTATTTCCCTTCTGCTAGTTGGTGGCATTGATTGATTTGAGGATCTCGATGTAGTGTTTGCCTGTAATCTGGGTTGTGTGTGTATGTTGGTCTGAATTCCCTTTTAGGTTGGTAATGGTAATCGCGTGTTGGTACTCTCGGTTGACTCTTTTTCAACCATGTTTCCATCTTAGTACCCATGTGCTGTGTTTCTCCGATATTCGTAGGTTTTTGCGCTTCAACTTGTAACCCTCTTTCTTTTCTCAGGTTCCTCAAGTATTCCTGGAGACACTCGGCTTCCTTCATTTTAAGTGCAATCCTTCTCTCCATTGGTCTTTTGTGTAAGGATTGAACTGCATATTCGAGTTCGATCATCACTCCCGTAAACCGAATAATAACACTCTGCGTAGTTTCGGACGCTCCTTGTTTACAGCTATTAAGCTTACTTCTCAAATGACTTACTAAGCCTACTTGCTAAATTCTTTCAACCTTCTGAATAAATTACTCAACTCCAGAATTCTCTTGTCCGTTCAGAAGCTTAATCGCTCTAATTGCGTCACGGGCCGGAATTCTGTCATCTTGTGTTATTCTTCCCGCTCTCGACGATCCTCTCCCGCTGTTGCGTATTGGTTCACGCAGGTCGTCGTCTTCGCTCGTGAAGTTTCTTCCCTGTTACCTTTTTCCCGCTATTGTAAGCTGCCTCCAGCGGGCGAGGACGATTCACTCAGGTTTGGTTTTCTAAGCACGTGCGTGCATTCTGTAGTGTTTTCTTCGTTGAACGTCTCTATTTCTCCTAACAGTTCCACTTTCTGTCCTATTCTCGCTATCTCTTCGACTCTTTCGGCGTTCTCGCCGGCGAGGGTTCCCATGTTGACTTTCAGATAACTTATTTCTGAAAGGATTTTTTCCAGCATCTGTTCCGTAGTCAGTGGGGATAGGGGGCTAATTTCTAAAATGGAGTTAGTCTCAGACATAGGTAACGTGTCTTTTTCCTTGTCCGGTTAACTAAGCCGCTGTAATGCTTGAGAGATAAACTTCTGAAAAGCCAGTGTGTATCGTGTGTCCCTATCATTGTTTGTGTGCCGGGTGTGAGATCGCGATACAATATTAAGTTTTCTTTAGACTTCGTACTTTACACTCTAGCTTCATGCAATCGCTGTACTGCAAATAAATACACATGAGGGTTCAAGTCGCTTTTATTTTTCATTCAAGGTGGCAGTGCTCTGGAGCAACAGGAGTATACTAACTATCCTAGGCTGGTTGCCAATTCTCTCTTGATAGGCCATCCTTGTGCAACGAAGGTATGAAGGACTCTATACTCTTAGTGACACCGTAGCATATACCCTTTTAGTTTTTTGAAACTATTTATGCTTACATCAGCGCTCCTTTCGATGAGTTGAGTAGATGACCATAGACCTCTTTCTCTATAAGGGGCGTTCTGGTAGCTGACGTATCTGCTTCATAGCTGATGTACTGCGTTGTTACTCGATGCTTTCTTCTGTTTTAAAAATCTCCTTGGAGAATTTGAATTCTCTTCCTTTTTCTTAGATTTCCGTGAAAATCTTTCCATCCTTCTTCCCAGTTCGTCTCCAAGATAGCTCAGTTTGGTATTGACTCCGTAGAATTCTAGTCGTTTGGGTCTATCCTGGCATGATCGCCATAATGTCACGCAGTGAATAATACGTGAGAATATATAGTTGAGAACTAAATTGCGAGCAGCAACTCAGGACGTCTTTATTGCTCGAAGTCTATAAGAGAACTGAATATGAAAACTGAAAACGTTGAATTGTATTTTTTTTTTTGTTGGAAATTTGTATGCGATGGACTAAAATGTATTTATATTTAATTGCTATTTTACTTCAGAAAGTGTGATAAATCTTTGACATGAGAAGACCATATATTTCACTCTCGAATTTTTAAATCACAGTAAAATTCAACGAGTTTTGCTGATTGTTCATTAGACGAGTTCCTTCGATGCAGAAAGTTTCACTGTGAATCAATGGTGGAAACTGGGATTGATAATATCGTTTGAGCTAGTTTTGATAACTCTGAAGCTTCCTGTTCGGCTATACTACAAAATGTAGAAGGTGAGCTTACGTTCTCTTGGAAAAGTTTGAAAAAAGCCTTTTTATTCTTATAAAATGTTAACTGGTTTAGGTCATCTTCATCAAAATTGTCGAGTAAGAACTCATTAACTCCTAACACTTATGTTGTACTTAATTTTTACCTCGATGATTGTGTCCATATGGAGTGCTATAGAGGAACTAAGTTTCTCGTTAATAGTTTTTAAATACAAGTCAGCTGAGCCGTTGGATTCTAGGTTCTTTTTGCCTTAAAACTTTTATATTCTTCAAAAACATGTAATATAAGTAAAGATGTTTACTCCAAGTCCAAATGATTTCAAAGTGAAAACTCCTTTGATACAACCGAAAATAGGTCTACAGAATAATCCGTATTTGCCGAATCGATTGCTTCAACTGCAATTTTCGAAAATTCTTACTCTCTCATTTCTGCGTGTAAAATCTCAAAATCACGTCAAAAAAAAGTGTTTCCGTTTGAGTCACGGATGATACCCAACGTAATGTCTGTATTTGCATGTCTTACTCCATTGAGAAATGTCGGATCGTGGATGTGGGTTATCATGGTGCCCAGTGGTCCTTGAAGTCCTTGAAATGTCCTTGAATTTTGTCTGTCCTTGAAAAGTCCTTGCATGTACTCGAATTTTACGCAATGTCCTTGAATTTTTCATATCCTATCGAATCCGATATTATTTCAAAACATTATCAGTAACTAACCCAAAAAATTTACCTCAGTTCTGCTGAAAAATACGTGTAAACATTCGTGCGTAATGATATTTTTTTCGAAACGATTCTGGTAAGATAGATACGGTTTTTGCTGTAAATATTTTTTCGTATTTTGCGCGCAAGTACGCCACACCCCCTGACAACACATCTCTCTCTTCAACTTCCGACTCTTATACTGCCTATCTATATAGACGCGTTTTTGGTTTGCCATTGCGCATACGTAAATGTTGTCTCTCGCTGTTTCCAGTGAAAGAAAGAGGCAGAGTATAGAGTACTGCGTTTTACACCTAGCGCAGGCAAACGCATGGTTACATAGATGCCCGTATATTTTTCTGAACAAAGATGGAGCTATAGAGAAGAAAATAATAGGCATCTGTCACTGTCGCACGCGAGATTGGACCTGAACCGCTGAGCCTCTCATTGTTGTGCTTTGTCTAACCAAACAGAAGATACGTAACGAGCCGGTATTGTCAGTTGGAGAATAATTCTATCTCTTTCGAAGTTTCAAAGGATCCTGAGATTTTATACCCTTGAATTCGGATTACAAAATGTGATAATGACAGTACGTGGTGATTTATACCCCGAATTGATGATATTGTTAGGTAAGTAGAGTTGAACAAACACACAAATATATTTAAAGTAGACTCATCTCGCGTATAGCTATACCGCTCATTCAGTCAGTGCTGTATTGCGCACTAGAAGGTGTTTGCTTGGTGACTCTCTGGGCACGTGTAAAAGTTCAGTTATTTTTAATATTATGGTTGAACGAAAAAAAAGTTTCCTGTCAGTTTTCGAAAAATATATAATTTTACTCAATTAGCAATAAAATGAATTTATATGATGAATTTCACAATAGTATAATAATAGGTTCAGTCAATTGACTGATTGATGCATTGTTTTGAATTCAGCATAACAATGGTACATGATCTCATGAATGGCAGATAATTATACATTATTGCTTGAAGAAAATATCCATATTTCATTCATATTTGTGTATATTTTTGTATTAATTTGTTTCTCTCATTTTTCGAAATATGCTGAGATGTAAATCGTTACTGTTTTTTTATTGTTTTCAAAGTACCTAATTTATCAGCAGCGATTTGTGCTAATTCTTACATTCACGGGTCATTTACTTCAGTGGTACCACCGATTATATTTTATTACTTTGACTTATGATAACATTTTTTCAGTATTTGCAAATAAATAATAGCATTTTGTTTCGCACTTTTTCAACGATCTTATTTTGTTTGTTTAATATTAGATTGATCATGGGGGACCGCAGGAGTGTCAAAAGGAAATGCAAGTTCAACGCGCTTCGGTGTAGTAATCCCAAGTACAAATCATGGGTGGAACCGGCTACAAATGATGTTTATTCAGCATTTTGTAAGCTGTGCCGTGTCACGTTCTCCGTGCACAGTATGGGAGTCAGTGCTCTAGACAGCCACGAGCGGTCAAAGAAACATATTTCAGTAGATAACGCCAAATAGATGTCTGGTTCAATACTGAAGGGTTCGACGAACGTGAGCACAGGTCATAAAATCCCAGAAAGTTCGACACAAGAAGAAAAAGGCCAAAGGAAACTCGTCTGCAGTTGCAACTTGTATAGAAAGTGGAAATATAACCGTCGAAGCACCTGATACGTCAAACAACGCTGTCAGTGGACTAAAGACAAAAGCAAATCTAAATCAGTACCTCGTGAAAGATGAAATTACGGAACCTGAATTGATATGTTGCATACAAGGGGTTCTGTGGCACCTTTCTTTGCGTGACATAGAAGAAAATGTTGCAATATCTAAAGTGGTTTTTCCGGATGGCCAAATTGCGAGCAAATTGAATTTAGGTAGGACCAAAATAGTCTACACGATTGTCTACGGAATAGCTAAATACTTCAAGAACGAAATGATGAGTTTGATGGCGACCACTTCAGAGTTGGTATTAGGTTTTGACGAGAGTCTGAATAAAATCATTCAGAAAAAACAGATGGACATCGTCTTCCGGTTTTGGAACGAGACTAAAATGGAAGTGGCCACCAGATATTTTGCTTACGCTTTCTTGAGAAAATCATCTGCCCTTGATCTACTTGAAGCAGTTGAGAACAGCGTGTCTACGGAAGTATGTTATACAAATATCTATGGACGGTCAAACGTTAACATAAAATTCGCCAAAGACTTCCAATCGGATTTGAATGAATCAAATTCAATCTATTCAAAGACGTTCCATCTCGAAGAGCTGACTACACCACTGCATCAGGGTCTACAACATTCCCGAAAAAGTTTTCTGCTATACGGTGACTTAAAAACGTGCCAGTTGTACAAACGGCACGTAATATTTTGCCTCATCTTGAAAGGTACGTCGATCGTGCAAAATTAGGAAAAACGGGACCAACATGCAATAGTTTCAAGATTGTTAGAGACTTGATCGATAACAAGCTCCTACCTGCAAAACTAGCTTCCTCCGAACGATAGCTGTTCCGTTTGAACCGTTTTTGAAAGAATTTCAGTCAAATAATCCTTTAGCGCCATTTATGTTTGACGATGTGCTTTCGCTGATGCATAACATTTTGCAGAAATTTGTCAAGACAGAAATATCAGCCAAACACAGCGTCACGGTTCTGGACTTAAAAGATGAAAATAATCTCCTGCCGCCGCAACACATCAAGATCGGGTATGCCACGCAAGGTGTTCTCAATGGATTGGAAGATCTGACGAGTCTCGAAAAAGTTGCTTGAAAGATCGCCACTTAAATTCTCTCTGGTAAAAGGTCTTTTTTGCTTGAGTCCTCTGATTATCTTTCTTGGAAAAAACATCGCACAGCAGAGATTAGCAATTGTTTCACGTAAACTCGTAAAAAATAACCAAATTTCAGAATCTGCAGCGGACGCAGTTGAACTTGAATTTCAACGAATTTGTTCGAAAGAAATTATGAAAGAACAGATACGCTTCCTCGATCGAGCATCGATGCGCTTGAATCATTTCTGTATAAAAATCATTGACGCTCATGGTTCGGAGAGCTACAGCAACTTGTTGCTGTTCGCAAAAAGAATACTTATTTTATCGCACGGCAATGCAGCTTCAGAACGAGGGTTCTCCGTTAAAAAAGAAATGCGTGGTTAAAAATCAGCACGAACAGTCGTTGATAGCACAGCGTATCATTATTGACGCAATTGTTAATATAGGAGGATTAAAAAACTTGACGGTATCAAGACGACTTATTCAGTACGCACGAAATGCCCATTCGAGATATGAAGAAGCTTTGTATTCAATAGAAAAAAGATGGGGATGATGAGGACAAGGCTCGTTCAGCAAAAAGACGATATACAGCCGCTATTAAAGAAATGGAAAAGAAGAAAGCCAAAATCATGGACGAAGCCTTAAGAGAATCCGCCCGTATCGAAGAAGAATTACTGAAGGAAAAAAATTCAATGTGTTGATTAAGAAAGAGGATCGCTTAAACCAAATATTTTTCACCAAAAAATTATTCGATGTGAGAAATCTGTGACTCTGTGCTATAGAGTTCCCAGTGGGCACCAGGACGTCCTAAAGACGTCTTCAGGACGTACCTCTATGTCTTGAGACTTGCCGTCTTTAAGACATCCTTCGGCTCTTATCATGTCTTTGAAAAGACCTGAGGACATCCTCAAGATTTCCGCCACAAGACGTCTAGAGGACAACCTTAGGATATGTGTGCCCACTGGGTTTGATGTTCTGTAAGATAAATATAAAATATTTATGCCCACGTTTCATCTTATTTCAGTTTTTATTACACAACTCGTAACCTGGTGTCCTGAAACAGCTTTGGAATGTCTTTGAAATTTTCTGATAATGTCCTTGAATTTAATACTGGCCTTTTACTGGACACCTTGGTTATGTGGATCAGATGAAGAGAAGAATAATTCCAGTATTTAATGTAGTTCTAACAAAAGAGGTGTAGATGGTCCTTTATTTACAAAGGCAGAAGGCACACTAGTACACAACTATACAGTTGCACAGTCACATAGGTAATGGGACTCCCCGGCTACATTCAACGCGGGTTAACCGACCGACGCGTTAGCGCATGCGCCACTCTTAAATTCATACATATGCTGAGTCTTATTTCAACAAGCAACAATATTCCGGAACTCCTGCTCAACTGTTGATTCTTCCTAGTATTCGTGTACGTTTCAGAAGCCTTATCAAGGAAAGTAGTTGACAACATTTTAAATGTTAGTGGTGAATAGGACGGACGTTAAATTATTATAAACTTTAAAGTAATTAGATTCCACAATATTTCAGCATCTACGAAGGAGTTGATTAATTTTTGACCCTGAAAAATAGTGCGAGTGGCAATAGGACAAGCTGGACAATGAGGAGCACTAGTAGAGCAAGAGAAAGAAGCGTCTTTTTTACTCAATTCAAGGATGTAAGCACTTGAAGTAATTGATGGATCGACCTCAAAGAAAAATATCCTTGAGAAATGAATCATTCGAAATCGCCAGAAAATCGCCAACACAACTCAAATCGTCATACATGTCGCTAGTCGCCTAACCCCAAAAAAATTAGTCGCCAACTCCAAAAATAGTCGCCAGACTAGCGATAAAACGTCAAGGTTGGCAACCCTGTCGGTCAAAATTATACAATTTATCACGATCAGCTACTTTTTTATGCTATTCTAATTCATTAAGAAAAGAATTATCTACCTGTGATGAATATGTAAAGAAATCAATATACACTTTGAGGTTATCCATACATCACGTCATCAAATTTTTGTCTATTTTAGATTAC
>WSXT02209471.1:0-17899 GCA_011762715.2 Neuroterus valhalla
ATACCAATTTTTTCGAAGTATGTGATTTAAAAAATACAGCTCATTTTGTTAGCATAAAAATACTCCAAGTCCCGAAGAAATTGAATTGGGAAAAAGTAAGCTAGTAAAGAAATAAGTGGGAAAACGAATTCTGATGTACTCAGATTGATCAACTGTTTACTTCATCAAATAAACTTTCCCTATAGAAATAATTAGGACTCCACGAATAATAAGTATTGAATAGTCTAATTCAACGGAAAAACTGCCTTTCTTGAACTCTCATCATCTTTTGACTATTTCAAATTCTTTAGAGTTTTAACATCAACTATTTGAAAAAAGTTCTGATTGTTACAAGAATCGATTCATGACACATAAAAAGTATAGACCCTAATGACGAAGTAAAAAATTTCTTTTTCACGAATCCAAATTTTGTTTGATGGTATAAGAACCAAAGTATTCTTGAACATGAATTTTTCGAATAGCAAGTACGGCACGGCAAACAAGGGGTGATGAAAGTTCGGAAAAAGTTTATTTTGCTTAATTATAATATATTTGTAACTCTCGAATTCTCGTTAAATTCTACAAGGAAATTGAATACAAGAGAGATGGAATAAATTAGGTAGTGAGATTTGAACTTGAAAAGTTCCGCTATCAGTAAAGAACGTTACAGCCGGTGGGCTACGAGGGCTGATAAGAATATTTTTTCGTCATACCTAAATCGGAAATTTGACTTTCAGTGCCTGTGGAGCGGGTCGAAAATCAAGTTTCCTCCCTTGGGGAAGAACGTGACAGATCAATAAAAATGTTAGGGGATAAATTTTTCATAGCTTTTAATCCTCTTCCCTTTTACCTAGGTAGAATATCGAGACTGAAAGATCCTGGTTCTGTGAACAAAGATTTTAAGTCACGATTTAATAAACGGATTTTTCAGCCACACTGTAATCGACGAGAATCACAAAAGAATCGCAGTTGCATAGTTAAGAGGGCAGATATAAGAGTCTCATCCCAGCTTCTGATGCGTTTTTCTCCTTTAAGATGGGCATAACGGTCACTGAACTTTCGATTCTTGTCAGAGTATCTTGGAACTTTGCAATCTCTGTACTCTGAAATCAGAGCCAGAAACTCGAGACTGGGAAATATTTGCACTCCACATAGCCTCTGAGTAATTGGCACGGGAAGTTTTTCGATTTTCTGCAAACAGAGAACAACTGATAAAAGATCGTGGTCCTAAAAAGAAACTAAAGAACTGCGAGGTCTAGTTCTCTTCTTTCAGGGGAAAAATTTTTAAGCTAGGGTTGAAAGCTAGCTACAGAATATTTTCTTCGCTATTCTTCCTGAATTATCTGTTATTTTCCCCCTAGGTCCTTGTGTCAAAAAAAAGGAATAATGAACTATTTAGGTATAAATGTTGGTCGTTCAAATCCTCCGAACTTCAGCCGCCTTTTTCTTCATTTTCCAAAAAATCCACCACTTTCCTTACCTCTTCCCTTATTTTTCATGATTCCCCTTTACTTACCCCTATCGCTCTTCTCTATTTACTTCTTGTTTCTCGTATCACTTTTCCTTCTCTCTTCTCATTTTCTCATTGTTACCCTAACTTACCCTTTTTTATACGGTATACAGATACCCCACCAATACCATAAGAGTTTTCGCCCAGAGTTATAAAACTCTAAGAATGAACCCTTTTTTCTACCCTTCATTTTTCCTATGGAACAAAAAATTGAAAAATAGTAGACTGTGCAGTAGGGTGGTCCAAAAATGCATTAGAAAATTTTTTTCGAATTTTTGTGCAAAACGTCCAGAAATTTGTTCAAATCCACAAAAAAAAAGGAATTTTTTTTTTGGAAAAAAAATGAAATTCAAGGATGGCACAAGATGTTTATTAAAATTATTTAAACAATTCATTACTGTTTTCAGCCACTTTCTCTTCGAGAAGAGTAAGAAAGTCAAGGTTCCTTCTGAATTTTTCAACTCACTTCCAACGTTCCAGTTGAAACGAGGTACAAATCAATCAAAGTTAACAAAAAAAAACTGCCTAAACAATTCATTATTAATTATAAGAATATCCTTTTAGAATAATGCTACAAAATTGAAAATTTCCCCGAAATTTTCAACTTGTTGTCCACTTTTTACTCGGAGTAAGTAATTATTCTATTTTATTTAGCAAAAATAAGTGCTTCAACAAATTGTTGATGCTTATAGCTATCTTTTAGATTATTACACTACATGGTTATGGTTTTTTCCTGCAATATGTAACTTTTTATCACTTCTCAATTGCATGAGAGTAATAATGAATTCATATTGAAAAAATAATTGTTTAAACAATTTAATATCATTGCTGATAATATTTTCTTTGCTTAATGATAGAAACTTGCGGTTCGTTCTGAAATTTTTAACTTTTTGCCCACTTTTCACTTCAACTTTGTTAATATTTAAATAAATTACCCGAAAATATATGTTCAAACAAATTATTACTGTTTATGGTTTTCGTCTCTTAGATTAGTGCTAAAAATTTGCGGTTTTTTCTGGAATGTTCAACTTTGCTTAACATTTTTAGTTGTGAACAGATAATAGATAAACATTATAAAGAATCACATTTTAAATAGAATCGTATTGTTTTAAGTCAATTATTTTTGTCTTTTTCCGAATTTTCGAAAAAAATTAATTAAAACAAAAAGCTGAATCCATTCAGTGAAATTTGAGTTTCGAATTTTCTGCTAAAATTATGGATCTTTAACGCAATAATTTAATTTTTATGAAAGTAGTTCAACTTTCAACCAACGAGTTAAATTTTCCACTTAAAAATATAAATTTTCAATCAAAAATAGAATGTTCAAATATAATATTTAGAATAAGATGTCTATTTTAATTAAAAAACAGTCTAATTTAACCAACAAATAAATCATTTCAATATAATTCAATCTAATTCCATTTCATTCAAATTCCATTCAGTGCAAAATTAAACATTTCAGAAAAAACCACAACTTTCTAGCTCTTATCTAAGAGAAAATGGTTATTAACAATATTAATGGATTTAAATGAGCATGATTGTTAACTCGCATTAATTATTACCTCAATAAGTGAAAAGTGGACAAAAAGCTTGGGAGTTTAAAGAAAATCGCAGTTTTCTAGCATTATTCTGAGAGGAGAAAGCGATCAACAATAATAATTTGTTTAAACAATTATTTTTGTTAAATAAAATAGATATTAACAGAGTTTAAGTTAAAAGTGAGCAAAAACCTTTAAATTCCTGAAAGAACCGCAAGTTTCTATCATTAAGCAAAGAAAATATTATTAGCAATGATAGTGAATTGTTTAAACAATCATTTTTTAAACATGAAATAATTATTACTTTAATCTAGTTGAAAAGTGATAAAATCTTCAAAATTTCAGGAAAAAACCGCAACTATGTGGTAATAATTTAGGAGGTGATAGCTACAAACATTCGCAATTTGTTTAAACAATTATTTTTGTTAAATTAAATTAAATAAATCCTCACTCCAAGTGGAAAGTGGACAAAATGTTGAAAATTTCAGAAAAAATCGCAACTTTGTAGCATTATTCTCGAGAATATTGTTATAAATAATTAAGCATTGTTTAAACGATTGTTTTTTTAACTTCATTTGATTATTACCTTGCTTTAACTGAAACAATAAGAACAACTTGAGAAATTCAGAAAAAACCTCAACTTTCTAACCCTTTTCTAAGAAAAACTCGAAAAACACATTTTTTAACTAATAGGGATTTTTTGGGACTCTATTTAACAGACTTATGGGGGTAATATTTGAAAATCAATATTTATTTGCATTCTTTGACTAATTGTGAAGAGAAAGGGTGAATTTCGAACTCGATCCACATAAAATTGAGAATTCTGAATAAAATTTACAAAAACATCTAAATCTTTAAATATTATTTTTCTTCAACAAAAAAGAAATGCGTTTATTTTTTTGGGATTTTAACGAATTTCCGGGCGTTTTGCATAAAAATGCGAAAAATTTTTTTTCGATTTTTTTAAAAAATTAAAAAAGTCGTGGAAGCGATCTTGTAGGGATTCCAAAAAGGAACATTTTTTTTTTCATAACATCCGTTGTTTAGCTAAAAACTCTCATTTTTGTTTAAATTTTCGAATTTGGAAAATTCCATGACTCTGACAATTTTGTTCTCATCAAAACAACATTATGGGAATAAATCGATTAGTTTTTTCGGAAGTTATCGTACTAACAGACAGACAGATTGACAGACAGACATACAGACATACAAACACATTCGTAAAAACCTGTTTTTCGGATTCAGGGGGTCTCAAAACGTGGACATTTGACAAAAACGGGGGGAGGGGTGTGTCGAATTTCACACAAATCTAATACCTTCTCCGATGAGAATGTAAAAATTTTTTGGACCACCCTACTGTGCAGGCGCAAACGACCGTTTTTTTGAGGTTCACATACTATTTTGTCCGACAGCAGAGCGAAAACGAGTTTTCGTGTGCAATCAGTCTCATAGAAAATTAGGTAATACTTCATCCTTCCGGAAGGTAAGATAGGCTTACCAAAACTTTGTAGGCGCAGAACAAATATTTTTGCTCAAAATATGTATGAGGATATTTATTAAAGTATCTTTTATTCATTTTTTAAAGGACTTATTTATCTTTTTATTTATAAAGTTTTGTATCCTCCCCCCTTTACAGGCGTGGAATCGCTTACTTTCGCTCCTCCCCAGCTGAGCGAAAGCAATAACTTTCGCTCCACTGCAGGACAAAATATATTGTTTGAAAAAGGATTCGCGTCTGTCATAGATTTTAAACATAACTTTCCAATAAATAGATTTTTTTCCTCATACTGCTCCTTTTTCTCATGCAAGAATGTTTTCGAGGATAAATTTGAATACGTGGAACATTTTGCAAAAGCTTATCATCGTTTATTCATGTAGTGGAGAACTGTAAACTGGAAAGCTGACGAGCTAAATAATATATATGTTTGTGAAAAACGAGTGACGATAGTTATTTTCAGAAGCTGTATTTGCTTTTCAATTAACTAACAAACTATTAAATGAAACGAGAGATCTTTTAGAGGCAACTCTATATTTGTGTAGTTTGCTTTGTTGTTTGATTCAGATCTGAATTATTCTATCATATTTCAGAGGAGTGGATTTGACATTTGAACTCATCAGTTTCGAACGATCGACAAACTGTTCTCGACTACACTTAAACGAATCAAATCAAAGATATCAGGTAGTAGGATTTTAGAAATAGCACGTTGATTGAATTTTCATTAATGACCTGGCAATTTCCTTCAACCACAATCAGCAAGCTGGACATTGCGGTTTAAAAATATTTGATTTCGAAACGTTCATTCGATTTTTAATTTGACTGAATCCATCTCTTCAAAAGATTTTTATTTAAACCTACATAGTTTTGGACCTAAATCATAAATAGATTCCATTCTCTCTAGATTTGTTTTTGGATTTTTCGTTTTATTTCTGGAAATGTATTCTAATAAGTATTTAAAAATAACAGGAATTAATTATGGATAGTGTTTTTTTTTACTTTTTTAGCAATATACAACTATATTGGAACGGTATACTTTTATATACAAAATTTAATAATGATGTTCCTTAATTTATAAAAGTGACTGTATAGCAGATCACCAATGTTTTTTTATTTTACAGGCTTCCAGGAACATTACGATAATTGCTAGGGAAATCCAACTCTCAATGAAAAGATGCAACATATTGGTCTGTAGCCCTCTTGAGCCTAAGTGAAAAATCAACTTCACTTTTAGAAATATTTTTATTATTTTCATACTTTCATATTTATTTATTTTCATACCGACGAAAAGATGTTTAAATAGAAGTTTGAAGAAAATATGAAAGGTAGGGTATATAAAAAGGTAGGGTTTTCTAGGAAGTTTTCTTTATGTTTCTGAAATTTAAAGAAAAAAATAAAAACAGACTTTTCGGAGAAACCCAGCTTTTTTATTGCCGGTTGAAGTTTTTTTCCTGAAAATGTAATTTTTCAATTTTTCTTGTGAACGATGAAGAATATCGCGAAAGAAAAAGAGACAGTTATCACAGAATTTTTTTCGAGGTGCAAACTTTTATCTCAACATTCTTCCGCTTTCCTCACTGTTTGCGTGAAACGAAGGAAAATTCGATTCTGAGCGGAATAAATTTTCTGGCCACAAAAGTTAATTATCCAGAATAAAACTTACAATGTTAAAAAAATGAGAACATGAATTAGGTCATAAGTTTAGTGAAAGTTATGGAGGTTTGATGAAAGAAATTCTTAAATAAAGATCGGAAAAATACGTAGCGCCTAATTTTCCGTTTTACCCTTGTAATTTTTTTATTGTTTTTGATGAAAGGATTTTGTATTTAAAATTATTTCCTGAATCGCAGAGGTTAATTAAAAAAATTATTACTTTGATTAGTCAGGAGAGGGAGAAGCTTTTATCTTCAACTTTTCCTGAATTGAAAGAGGGCCATTCTTCATCTTTAAGATTCTGGCAGAACTAAGAAGGACGAAATTTTTGTTTCCAAATGTACATAAAAAAGAGGTCCTTTTTGAACGTTTTTATTGAACTAAAAAACAGAATGTCAACTTCTATAATTTCATGATTGTGATTCCTCTTCCGTTTGAGCTTTTTTGACTTTAAATAATGCAATTTCATCCCATGTCTCGCGCTGCGCACTTGATTGAAATTTGTCCAAAACGCGCATTTTTATAATTATTTTTCACTCTAATATATTTGATGTATATAATATTAATTTATATACATTATACCTTGGTTTGTTTCTCGTGAAATTTAGTAAGTCGATTCCAATATTTGAAACAATGTTTGACAATTGAAACAAAAACTACGAGTCCTATCAAAATTTGTTGCTGGCAAATTTGTAGCTCGTTGCTGGATGGGGAACTTCTGTTGCTCCATTTTTTTCACGGGCTGTGTCCGTTTTCTGAAAATTCGATTCGGAAACTATTAATTTCATTTTTCACGATTGGCACAGGAACTCCGTGTTCCATCAACAAATGATTAATATCAAAATCTATAGTTTTTTTTTGGGTCGCGTCTTTTTTTCAAAAATTTCCTCATTTTACTTTTAAACTTATTTTTTCAGATTGTAATGAAAACAAAAACTAATTGCCCCATCAAAAAGTATTTGTATCAAATGTCTAGATCTTTTCTGCATGCAGCGTTTTTCTTCTTTTGACTTTTTTCATACCATGCGATATTTGGCTCAAAATTCCCATTTTCGTTTATATTTCTAAATTTTGAAAATACTATAACTCTGGAAATTTTTTTTAAATAAAAATTATGATGATTAATTGTTTTCTCATCAATTGTACAGTTAGCCGTACTCAGAATTTTTATGTCTTAAAAAGATGGTCTCAAAAATTTTTCAAATGCTCCTTTTTTAAAATTTCATCCAAAAGACAATTTGGGAAGGTGAGAGAAATTTCATAATAAAGCGCTGAAAAAAACCAGACCCGTCGCATACGCTCAGTTGAGAATCGTCTTCAAAGGTATGTCAAAGGATATTTTCGTAAATCATAAAAAGGAACACGAGATAAATAATATCTTACCTATTCTTCTTCTTCATTAACTGGATAAATCGGAATAATGCACATTTTTCCGATAAACATTATTGTGCAATGGAAGTATGTACCACTGAAAAATGTTTGTATGCTAAAAAGTGCTTGTCAATCCACAACATATAAATTTATTCTTCATAATCTTTCCAATATTGGTTCCGTATTTTTCGTTGATCTTTATAAAGCTGCGCTGAAAAAAGTTTTCACATAAAAATAATAACATTCTTCAATGATAAAGTGAAATGATTTCCTGTGTTTTTAAAGGCATTATATAGCAGGTATTATATGCCCCACGGCGTTAAGAATACCCATTTATTACATGTATTTTTTCCGCCTTTTCACTTTTAAAATGAATAACATAACGCCCTGGAATGTAAGAGCATTAGAGAATAATATACCAATCTACCTCTGAAGCGGAAAGGTAGCGTGGGCTACCAAAAAATAATACTTGTTTTGCGGTATTTTTCATACCAGTTCTCGCTACCATACACCACGGTGGGTGCAAGAACAGAATTTAGTTTCAGACCATAATTGTGAATACAGGACTTATGTGTTACGCATTTATGAGACGTATGGTTTTTGTTTTAATCATGAAAACGCACTTGACAGAATCAAAAATTGCCATTTCACGGCCAAACTATGGGAAACAAGAAGAAATAATAGCCAGGAAAATTATTCTCCACAAAAAGATTTACAAATTTTGTTGAAATTGTTTTCCAATAACACGTATATTTTTGGTTTTAATCGTGATGAGAACGTTTATTTATTAAGGGGGGTTCCTACTTTTTTGGGCCAAAATCCGGCAGTTTTTCAGGAATATTTTTTGAGAAAGTATAAAAAATAAGAGGCTAACATTTTTCACAGTTGTTTTTCAATGTTTATTGTATTTTCAAAAAATTCGTTGTATCGTCCCACGGAAAGGGGGAGGGGGCACTGAATAATGGCGGGTGGTCGGCGGCGACTTCTCCCGCCCTCGGAAAATCTGTCCACCGTAGAAAAAATCTTAAACAAGGAATAGCAATACTTTCTCCATCTAGACACAATAGCGCACAATGTAGGATACAATGTAAAAAAAGAAACGTAAAATGAGAAAGTTATGAGATTATGTCAAAAAAATTGATTTTTCCACTTTTTTATTGATACTCATTATTTTTTTTAACAAATAATGTTCAATGTTTTTTTATGATCGTAGTCTACATTGTACAGACACTTTCTGAAAACACGTCCAGAAAATTTTATAGCGACTGCTCAATTTTTTCGCCTTCCAGGTTTTCCATGAAGTCGAAAAACGTTGATCTGAGAAAAACGCGTTGAAAGTTTTTCATGAAGAACATGAAAAATCATGTTGAACTTTTGCGATATAAATACAATCATTCATCATTTCGTATATTTCTGGGTCGCTGATTTCAAATCTGCCATCAAGTCTGCAAAATTAATTTATTTCAACAATTTTTAAAAACCAATTTTTCGAACAAATTACAATTTCTGACCGGTCCATTCAACGGCCCATTACTTTCGAAATTATTGATATTCTGACCTAAAATTTTGCAGGTATATTTTCAGTACATATATCTATCCGAAAATGCAAAAAAAAAACAAAAGATTTTTCAGACTCAACAAAGAAGGAACCCCCCTTAATATTCTGAGAAGTAGAGGTTTCTACCAGTTTCTAAACCCTACAACTCTGTATACGCTGCACACTATGAAAGGAACTGAGCACGAAATGTGACGACCCAAAACACAAGCACGCAGCGCGAGGATCCTTCCTTATGGAGCGCGGAGCACGAGATTCAATAGGCGCGCGCCTGAGCCACGATCAAACTTGCGGACGAAGTGCGCCATGAAAATCTGCCTGCGCAGCAAGCAGATTTTTTTGCATTCTCATTCCTTATGAGAAGGTATTGGTTTTATGTGAAAATTGAATTTTGCGGATTCGATGAAATCTCCACGTTTTGAGACCCCCTGAGTCAGAAAGAATGGTTTTTACGAAGGTGTCTGTCTGTACTCTGTAATCTGTGTACTCGATAACTTTCGAAAGAATGATATAATTGGATTGCCCTTTTGCACACATTTTGAGAGACCAAAAAAATAGGTCAAGTTTGTTAACCAGCTTTCTTGGATGAAATTAAAGAGGGAGAACATTTTGAGCGATTTTTGGGACTTTTTTCCAAGACTCAAAAATTGTAAGACCGGTTTTTTGCAGCAGGTAAAAAGTGAAACAATTTATGTCTATGATTTTTTTTTTATAAAACAAAATAGTCAGAGTAATGGTATTTTATAAATTCAAAAATATAAAAGAAAATCAGAATTGTTAGTCAAATAACGCAAGGTTGAAAAGAAAGTCAAAGAGAAAAAATTTTTCCTTTTGGGAGCCTAACAAGATCGTGAATACAACTTTTTGAATTTTTTCAAAAAATCGAAAATTCCCATTTTGATCGCACAAGATGTAATGAAAAATAATCTGTGAACTCGATAACTTTAGAAAAAATGATCACATTTGATAGTGCTTTGGGACCCATTTTGAGGAATCAAAAAGACAAGTCGAATTCGTTGATCATCTATTTTGCTTGAAAAATCGAAAAGAAGGAGCATTTTGAAAAAATTTTTGAATTTTTTTTCCAAGACTCAAAAATTGTAAGTACGGTTCTTTTAGTCGGTAAAAAGCGAAACATTTTATCCCCATGATTTCTTTTTTATGAAAACAAAATTGTCAGAGTTGTGGCATTTTCAAAATTCGAGAATATAAACGAAAATGAGAATTGTATGCCAAACAATTCGAGATACGAAAAAAAGTTCTGAGAAAAAAATTTTTATTTTTGCGAGCCCTCCAGGATGATCTCTACAACTCTTCGAGTTTTTTCATAAAATCGAAAATTCAAATTTTAGTTGCACAAAAAATAATAAAAATTTAAAGATTCATTTTTTGGTCAAACTTTGCAAGGTGCGGGAAAATAAAAACGAACTAAACTTGTGCACCAAAAAAAGGTCTACAAATTTGGGAAAATTTACTTTCTGAAAGGACAAATAGTTTTTTCTTCATTTATAAAAGCCATAAAATTAATTCATTTCAATCAGGAAAAATAACTACAAAAATGAAATCATAAAATTTTTGAAAAAATGACGCGAAAAATATCTGTAAATTTGTTATTATTTTTCTCATTGGGCGCGTCGTTTTTGATTCAATCTTGAAAAAAAAAACAGAAAATTGAGAAATTGAATTTTAAAAAAAACTGCACAACATGTGAAAAAAATTAGTCAACAAAACTTGTCTACCCCTTTGGACAAACTTTGATCGAGTGCGCAGCACGAGACACGTGATGAGAATGTATTCGTTAAAGCTCGAAAAGCTTGAACAAAAGAGAATTCACGCTCATCAAATTTATGTAGTCGACATTTCACTTTTGATGTTCACAAGCTCTGTATAAAACTTTAGGGAGGTATAAAGGCCAAGCGCGTAGCGCGAGGTAAATTCATAACCGAGGGCAGAGCACGAGGTGAGATTACCATCGAGCGCGAAGATTGAGATCCAAAAGACGCGCGCCCCAGGCGCGCTCAAATTTGCGAGCGAAGCGCGCGATGAGAATGTGTCCGCGCAGCGGGTACATTTCTTTCATGGGAATGGTTGCAGATTTACTTCAAATAAAAATTAATAAATTTGGGTGAGGATCGAACTATTCTGTAAATAATTAGTTTTGTTTTAGAAGATGATTTCTTTGAACTGAAGTTTGAACTGCATCATCTTCGGTTCAAACCATATCTTTCCAATTTAAAGTTCAAAAAAAAAATATTGTAATGTTGAGAAGATAAATTGTCTCCTCAAAAACTCAATTATTCAATTTTTGGTTAAATTACTCGTCTTCTACAGTTGAATGTTTTTCAATTTATTGAAACTTTCTCCTGTTCGAGATTTATCAATTCAGTTTTTGTTGCTGAGAAATTTGTTCTTTCCTTTGTTCCAAGATTGATTTTTCAGATAAGAATCAAACTGTTTTATTCCTTCTTTGAACTTTATATTCTTTTGTTAGAGATAGCACCCTTTGAGTAAAATTGTTCATTCTTTAGTAGGAAATTATAAATTCTAGTTTTACTATCATCTCTTAGGTTCGAGAATGAATACAACCTCCTTAATGAATTCATCCTCACATCCGAAATCCCATGGAAAAATCCATTAATTAAAAATAGTGGAATTTTTCCGTTTCATGTACAATACCATTCAGTTGAAATTTCATTTATTCTGTTAATTATTTCCCTCTTTGGTGAAAAAGTGATCTTATTTGTCAAAAAATTATTTTTTGTTGAAAAATAACTTTTTCAACATGATAGTTAGATGCGTGTGCTACTATATGGGTAAAATTATCTCCTCTTGATTGCAAATCTAACTATTTAGCTGTCAGCTAACTTTCTTGTTAGAAATTTATATTTTCAAGTGTAAAATTTGGATGTTTTGTAGTAAATTTGCATTTTTTGCACAAAAATTCCACTACCTTGTTGAAAATATATTTGATTTGTTGAAGGTTCATTCTTATGGATTGGAAAGTTATCTAAAATGGCAGAATATTCATCTTTTTGGATTAAAGATAGACTGCACTCAACAACTTCGTTAAAAGTCGCACTAGTTGACTTTTCTGCACACAAAAACTCATTTTCCAATAAATGGTCGAAGGCAGTGCAATTTCCATCTCATAAAGTTGAATTCCAAAATCGGAAACATGAATCGTTGATCAGAGCACTTTATTTCTATATAAATAGAGTCTTCAGAGTAACATTCCAAGCTGAGAAAATAGATTTTCGACCAAAATTTAACTGTAAGATGCTTGCATCTTTGGAAAGGGAATATGAATTTCGGTGAAAATGTTTATTTAGAGGCAAATATTTGAATTTCAATTAGAAAGGACCATTTACAACCAAAATAGAAAATATAATTAAATTTAAATTCGAAAAAATGTCATTGCAACAATAATTGAATAGATGGATTGAATGGATTTTCAATTGAAGCGTTCAACATTCTTTGATTTCTAAACCGTAAGGCAATTTATTTAACGGGGAAATTCTTTTTCTAAAAAGAAAATTAATTTTTGAGAAAAAAGTAGAATTCTGCAGCTGAAAAGATCTTATCGCGAACTTTCAAACAGGAAGTTCAATTTTTGAATTCGCTTGGCTATTCATCTATTAATCACCTGAGATATCCCTGAATTAGAAATTATGAGTATCATATTTTAATTTGAAACCATTATTTTAATGTAGCTATTGGACATACTATATCCTTTTGTACATTTTGCTTCTTGGTTGGAAACTCAGTCAAAAATTTATCATCCATATTATTATCATTTTTATTGATAATATCATTATGTTTGCAAATTCGGGAAATAAATCTGCAATAAATCAAAACTCGATTTATTATCTTAAAATTTACGTTACATGTTGGGTACTTTTCTCGGTGTTCGAATAACTCGATGTTTAAACCTATATCAAAACACTTTAATGTTTTGTCGAAATTTGGTTATTGTATTCTTGATTTTTTCAATTTCTGAGAATTTCGCAGTTAGTATTTATATTTCGATCTTTTTATGTTGGTAACCCAGCCTTTTCATTTATGAATTTTCAAAGAATTATTTGATTCAGTAAATAAATGAACGACTTTCTCCACAAAAATTATTGGGAAATACAATAGTAAAATGTATTAATTTTAATATCCGCGCAAACATTTTTTTATTGAAGCTGAAGTTGGAATCTATGTCAACAGAGTAATAAAATTATTATTAGCGCATTCTCGCTGATAGAAAAAAGTTAAAAATACTCCAAAATAAAATTTCGTATGGCAACAATACAATTTTCTAAATGAGAAAAGGCTTTATACCTTAAGTGTTCTTTCTGTTTCCTAATCAAGTTTCAAAATCGATCAGTATCCTAGGATTGCGTGAACTTTATAATATCTGAAAACATATTTTACGATGGCCGTTTTGATCGAGGAAACAAATTTCCGGTTTGCCCCAACTCGAAAATTTTTGTCACGGTATTCAAAATAAAGAACTAGAACTCCTGAAGCTGGAATTTCCTTCATTTCAAATAATCAAAACTCAACTGCATATTGACATTGCACTTTCAAAATTAAAAATTGAGGGATTTTAAAATTTTTAGGTATAAAATGTTACCTTCAAAGACTTTTAATTTAACGATTTTTAATACAATGCACTATCGACACAGAAAATGGGAATTTTTCATAAATTGAACAGTTTGAAGATCTCTGGTTATGAATAATAGGTCCACGCTATTTTAAATAAATTTGTAGATTTTTAAAATTATATTATTTTTAGCGACTTTAGGTTACAAGCATAAAAAATTGAATATAATTTGTTTTCAACTCCACTTTTTCAATCCAAAAGTAAGAAGAATGAAATAATTAAAACATTTAGGTTCAATGTTTGAATTCAGAACTCTTAAATTTCAACGATACAAGGCTTCTTATCGAAAACATTCGGTTTTTAATTTTTATTTTCTCATTCTGAATGAGAAGGTATTGGTTTTATGTGAAAATTACTTTCACGGATTTGATGAAATCTCCACGTTTTGAGACCTCTGAGCCAGAAAAAATGGTTTTCACGAAGTTATCTGTCTGTCTGTAGTCTGAAGCCTGTAATCTGTGAACTCGATAACTTTCGAAAGAATGATCGTATTGGATTATTCTTTGGCACACATTTTGAGGGACCAAAAAGACCGGCCGAATTCGTTAACCAGCTGTTTTGGATGAAAAATGAAAGAGGGAGAGAATTTTGCAAATTGTTTTGGACTTATTTTGCAAGACTCAAAAATTTGTAAGTTCGGTTTCTTGTAGTAGGTAAAAAGTGAAAAAATTTGTCCCCATGATTTTTTTTGATAAAAACAAAATTGTCAGAGTTTGTGGCATTTTTAGAATTTGAAAATATAAACGAAAATGAGTATTTTTCGCCGAAGAACTCAAGATATGAAAACAAGTTTGAAAAAAAAAATCTGCCCACCGCGCGGGCACATTCTTATGGCGCGCTGAGCGCGCGGCTCACAAGTTTCAGCACACCAGGGCGCGCGTCCTTCGGATCTCGCGCTTCGCGCTCGATATTGTATTTACCTCGCACTACGCGCTCGGTTTTTTTTCACCTCGCGCTTCGCGCTCGGCTTCATACGTGTTTGATTCAGTTCACAGTATAATGCAAACAAAGAATTGCAAATATCACAAAAGTCCTGAAAACCTCCACTTCTATGAAGATTATTGATTTTTTTTTTCATTTTTGATAAGAACTTTTTTTATTAAGTTTACTTGAGGCTCTACTGGGCTTAAGGAACACATTCTCATTACAATAGTCGCCACTGATATTTACGTCTCGCATAATTGGGCTAGCAAATTGAATTTTTCATTGTTGAAAAATCGTTATCACGATCAAAAAAAAAAAAAAAAAAAAAAAAAAAAAATACGCCGTAATGGGAAAAATTTCATGTAAAACTTGTGAAACTTTTCAAGACGTCAGTTATCTGCGCCATTCGCCACTCGCCATGTAATATACTATTTTATTTTTGTAAGTGTCTTATCACGATGAAAGCAGAAACTGTTTGTCCTTTCGAGAAAAAATCAACAATGAATTTGTAGACTTTTTAAGGTAAACAATTTTTGATTCTTTCATTTTTTTCAGGTCTCGCATAGTTTTGCTTAAAAATGGAACTTTTCATTTTTGGTAACATTTTTCTCGATTTAAACAAAAACTATGCATCTTATGAAAAAATGGTATATATGAAATCTATAGGTCTTTTTAAAATGAATAATTTTTTATTTTAACATTTTTTCGCACCTTGCATAGTTTGAACGGAAACGAGTTCACAGATCATTTTTCTTTTTTTTGTGCGATAAGAAGTGAGGATTCTCGATTTCTTGAAAAAATTCAAAAAATTGGATTTGCGATCTTGTAGGGCTCCCAAGAAGAAACATTTTTTCTTTCTGACTTTCTTTTTTATCTTGCGTTATTTGTCTGAAAAATCACATTTTCTGTATAGATTTTTGAATTTTGAATATGCCACAACTCTGACAATTTTATTTTTATCAAAAAAAATCACCAGAATAAATTGCCTCACTTTTAACCTGCTACAAGAAACCGTGCCTACAATGTTTGAGTCTTGAAAAAAAGTTCAAAAAAATGCTGAAAATATTCTCTCTCTTTCATTTTTTATCCAGAACAGCTGGTTCACGAACTCAACCTGTCTTTTTGGCGGTGCAGCCGAGTTGCGTCCCGCGGTCAGTTTTCCTAATCCCCAAACTACGAGTTGCGTCCCGTATTTGGTTCAGGCGACCCCTAACCCGTCTTACCCTACAGTCCTGCCTTCCCTCTCTCCTCGACGATTTCCTACTCAACATGAAAGGAATTCACGCACTTTTTCCTTCACACTTTTTTCAGGCTTAGGACTAGCATCTTTCATTGCTGCCATGAATACTTTATGCTATAAATACTCTACTAGAAAAAAATTAATAATCAATCTAGTGGAAGCTATCATGTGAAATAAATCTCGTACTTAACTGCCTAATTTCCCATGTATAAAGTATTTATTTCACTTGAAGCTAAAGACTAGACTGGTAGAAATTCACGTGAAACATATTTTTTTCTAGAAGTTATTCTTTTTCCAAAACCTCTCTCCTCCTCTTCCCAATACTTCGCATTTTTATGTAAACGTCTATTTCACATCTTTTCGAGCTTCAACAAAAAGAAAAATGTTCGGGTTCGACGTGTAAAGCATTGAGTTCAATTTGGAATGGTAAGCTCCACAACCGTTTGTTGTCCGCGTCGTTTTTGGAGAAAAATCAGCCCAAATGTGTGTTGGAAAACTTGAATCACAAAGTATGTAGTTTTCTAAAATATACTCACAACACTTTGCTACGCTATCATCTCACGGCTGGAGAGCCATGAGATCTTCAATAAAACAATTTTCTACATCGAGGGGATTTAAGAAAGCTAGACCAAAGAAGTTTTTAAAAGTAACACGTGCAAACTGACAAATTTTTCAGAATTTGGATCAATTCTTCTAGCGACAACTTGGTGTACTATTGCAAATTTGCGCGCTTTTAGCTCCTTTCCCCTTACGCCATTCATGAGTCGATTCGTTTGGTAGTGGAGTGGGGGCGAATGGCGGGACGCAACTCGGCTGCAGCCCTTTTTGGTCCCTCGAAATGTGTGCCGAAGGGCAATCCAATCCGATCATTCTTTCGAAAGTTATCGAGTACACAGATTATAGACTACAGGGTCGATTTTCAATCCGCTCCCGACTTGCTCGAGAAAGGGTCCAGGCCGTAGATCATGACTGCGATAAATTGCTTCAGTGACCGGAGCCTGCGTCCCTTCCACTCCACGAGTGACACACCTGTCTCCTCTTCTACTGCTCTCCCTCAAGCAATGTCTAACCCTACTCTCCCCCACCTAATAGATCATCTACAAGTTTACTTATTCAGCATATCTATGCTTCGGAAAACTTTCTTTCCTGTGGAATCATTCATTTTCATCTGGAGAGCAAGAATATTACACATTATAGTTCTAAGAACTTGCTTCAGGGAGAGCAGTAGAAGAGAAGACAGGTGTCTCTCGTTTTTCAGATGAAAATAAATTATTTCATAGAAAAAAAAATTTCATGCATATACATGCCAAATAAGTAAATTGGTTAATACAGATTGTTTATAACAATGCTAAAAGTTGTTTCTTAGAACTATAATGTGTAATATTCTTGCTCTAGAGATGGAAATAAATGATTTCATAGAAAAATTAATTTTCTATGCATATGAATGCCAAATAAGTAAATTTGTTAATAAATATTGTTGATTACAATGCCAAAAGTTGTTTCCTAGAACTAAAATGTGGAATATTCTTGCTCTCCAGATGAAAATAAATGATTTCATAGAAAAATTAATTTCCTACACATATAATTGCCAAAAAAGTAAATTTGTTAATAAATATTGTTTATAACAATGCAAAAGTTGTTTCTTAGAACTATAATGTGAAATATTCTTGCTCTCCAGATAAAAATAAATAATTTCATAGAAAAATTAATTTTCTATGCAAATAAATGCCAAAAAAGTAAATTCATTAATAAAGATTGTTTATAACAATGCCAAAAGTTAGTTCTTAGAACTATAATGTGTAATATTCTTGCTCTCCAGCTGATAATAAATGATTCCACAGGAAAGAAAGTTTTCCGAAGCATAGATATGCCAAATAAGTAAACTTGTAGATGATCCATAAGGTGGGGAAGAGTAGGGCTAGACATTGCTTGAGGGAGAGCAGTAGAAGAGGAGACAGGTGTGTCACTCGTGGAGTGGAAGGGACG
>WSXT02209482.1:0-17897 GCA_011762715.2 Neuroterus valhalla
ATCACAGGCATCGTTGTGAACATATATAATAACACCACACCTAAAAAACCTCAGTTTTAGGCCAGTCCAGAAGATGCAAACTGTAACGTTCGCGAAACGTCGACAAATCTTTTTGTAGTTTGTACACGATCGGAACCCGAAATATCTTATTTCATTAAGAATGATGATGCACTCAATAACTGCAACTCATATTCGAAAAACGAAAATACTTTATCCATAGTTGAGTGTCTCTTGTTCCAAATATTTTTTGTGACCATACTATGCTAAAAAGACGATACAACATTTTATGTAGAGATATATAGAATTTAGTCTACACCATGTATAAAAAAGAGTAAATAAATAAGATTCAAAGACTAAGTTAATTATCATACAGCAACATGAAGGTAATCTGCTACATACAGTTTCTACATTTACTCTTTTGTTTCGTCATGAAAAACGGAAATACTGTCTTTTTACCTAGTTTGCTCGTGATAGTTGTGATAGAAACGATATCTGCAGGGAGGAGAAAGAAAAGTCGATAAATAATACTTACACACTTTTGAAGAGCAAGTTTGAAGAACCGAGTTGTTGGATCCTTAAGGAATTGTTTGAGGTTTGGAGGATGTTCGATCCAAAGTGAGTGGAACAGGTAGGGTTCATGTAGGAAGGAAAAGTGAGGTAGGGTCGGCAAAAAGGTAGGCGGATTTGTATTTCAGAGATTGAGCAGGTAAGGGGGGTAAGCGGGTTCAGGGCATTGCTAAGGAGGTAAAAGGGTGTATACAAGGGCTGTTTGGGGTGGGATAAACGGGAAAGAGGTTGAAAAACACGGTTGAGTGAAGTATAGGGAAAAGGCATAGAGTCAAAAACTCAAAACAGATCAGCGAAGTGATATCGAGAGCGTCGGGAGTGAGTTAGATGGAAGGGATTCTTTCAGCACACCAAGTGGCTCGTTATCCAGAGGTGCGCCTTGGAAAGGGAAAAAGATGAGCAGGATGAGCGGGGGTAACAAGAAGGCTAGTGATACAATGCCTAACGCAAGTCGAAGTGACAACCACTCGCTTCAAAAGAGAGAGAATCAAGAGAGTCCGACGATAAACATAGCAGAGAGTCTGTTCAAGAAGAGCGACAGAACGCGAAGGTCACTGACAGGAAGAAAAGGGCAGTTGAACAGTGATACCCTGGGTCTTTCGATATCAGAAAGGATGGGAGGATTAGGGAAGAGAAATGGAAAAAAGAGATGAAAGAACTGAGGTAGAAAGCAGAAGGTTTAGAGGCAGTAGCAGTGTCGGCAAAGAAGGAAAAGGAAGATGAGATGAAACACGTAATAGAGGATATTAGGGTGCGAAAGGGGAGGAAAGACAAAAGATTCGAGGAAGTAGAGGCTAGGCTCCCTATGAAAGATGGTGGAAGAGTGGTGGTAGAGTAGAATGGTTTCTGGGACAAGGTTGAGAAAATAATAGAAGAGAAAGTGGGAGAATGTCGGAACAAGCAGGGAAAGGCAGCGGCGAGTGATAGAATAAGGGCAATGGAGTTGAGAATTGAGTAGAGAGAAAAAGGATAGGAAGAATAATATTGTGTTAAGGAGGCTGAGGGTGAAGAGCGGGGAAGAACAGAAAGGAGTAGAAGCGCAGCTACAAAGCATAAGGGAGTGTCAGGGCAAGGTGGTTGAAATGGGGCTTGAGGGGAAAAAGGGGAATGAAGTAGCGGTGGTGGAAAAAGAGGGACATTCAAAGAATACTAAACGGCAGACCTAGAAAGGAGAGGAGCAAAGGTAGAGCAGCAAAGGTAGGGTACAAGAAAATAAAATTAGGGCAGACGATGCTGGTTTGGGACGAGGAGGAAGAGAGTTGAGAGAAGTACAGAAGGGCTTCCTTCGTAGGAAATAGGGGGGTAGGGGAACAGCAGGGCAGTGCAGTGATCAAGGTGCTCTTCTGTAATGAAGCAGGGATAAAAAGGAAGGATGAAGACTTTTGAGGGTTTGTGCAGGGATTTGATGTGGTAGGTCTGGTAGAAATATGGGTAGAGGGCAAGGAGTGCGGAGAAATAGAACCGACGCTACCAAGGGGATTTAGGTGGAGGCTCCGAGAGGTGGTCAGAATAAATAAAAAAGATGGGGCTAGTGGGAGAATCACAGCAGGGATTAGGGAGAGTTTGAAAGAAGGAATGCACGATGGTGGGGGAGGGGGTATCTGCTTTTATTTCTGCTTCTGCGTCAATTATCGGTTTTACTTTCACTTGAGCCTTCCAAAATTTCCTTGAACTCATCTTCTCATTCATCCATGCTGATCTTATCTTATGTTCCTTTTCTTTTCTTCTTCATTTAATGAATAAACTATAAGGCCCGTCCTACGATTACATAATGAATTCAGCTCGATTTGTCGAAATTTGTACTTCTGCTGATACATGAGTTGTACACTTTTGATAATATTTCCAACCTCATTTATATTTTAAGAAATCTCTATATTTCCGCCTACATTTCGAACTCATGAATTTCTCTGCGATCATGCTTCATTTTTCGAAATTTAATATGGGCTAAAATCATGACTGTATTTTGAGAACTGTCTGATATCTTTTACCGAAAACATACACTCGCCGAAAAACTTCTCCCCCTACGTGCATAATATACTATATTTCAGTACCACGCAAAATGGAATAAATCATTTTTGGTGATAGTTCACATATCCATATTCTATTTTTCTATGCAAATCAGCCGCAATCTTGTGTCCATCATTTTGCGTCTGCCATTATGTGTCCACCATTTTGTGTATGCTATTTTGTATACGCGCCATTTTAAATTTTGAAAAACAAATATCTTTTTTCAATCCAGCGACCACAGAAACACCCGGGAATGTACATTTCAACATAGTTAGCACATGTTTAAGTGTTTTGACCGGAAATTCGAGATTTTGGACCACTGTGCGCTGGCCTAAAGGGGGTCTTTTGTTGATGCAGTGGATCGCTGGATCGACGTTTCACTCTCTTTCAACAGTTCAGTGATGACCTTCGGGCGGGGCATGGGTGATGTTTCCTAGGACCAAGTTCAGCGCGCATAAATCTTGGAATTGTTTTTTCCTGAATTTGGGTTTCAGGCTTTGTCTCTCGATCTGTTCTGACTCTCATCAAGAATGGTCCTGAGAAAGCAAGATTGGGACCCTAGTCTCATTTGAACCATGCCCAATAATTACGTTAAATTTCTACGTCAAAGTAAGTTGTCCATTTGCTCCTTCACTACAGTCTGTAACAAGATTACAAGTGTATCAATAAATGGATTAAATCGATAAAATATGAATGATTTATATTCCAAAAGGTACCTCCACGCGAAAATCTTTACATTGCAAAAATAATTTGCCATAAAAGACAAATAGTGTTATTCCATTTAATTTTTCTTCGTTGAGAAAGAATTCAATGTCTACTACATTCTCTGTACTTTACCGTTTAAAAATCACAATAAAATTTATTATTTAATGACTTGAAGTAAATTTGCATTAGCAGGCCTAATTACCATGCGTTGGAGTGAATATAGAATTAATTCCTTAGATACCGTAAAGCAGAATATACCCGGAGAAATGAAGGTTCTCAATATTGGTATCCTCGCATTCGCAATATCGGTGCATCTTGTTGGTGAGTTCTAGTTTAGGGATTTTTTAATTCTTTTGAATCTCAAGTACAAATTTCGCTTCCTTTGCAAATAATTATTAAAAGATTACCAATTTGAGAACGTACGAAGGAAATAATAAATAAAATGTGTGTTTCCTATACCAATTAAATACCAACATGTTCCTCCTTGATATCCATTTCTCAGGCATGATTGCTGGAGCCAGGAAGAAACCTCCAGATCCTCCAATAATTCCTCCAACTCCAGCATTTACGACACTCCTACGACAGGATGAATTTCACGTAGCAAATGAAACATTTAGGGCAGCGTGTGATCATAATCGTTTATTCAATCAGGTGACTGAAGATTCCAATAAAGAAAGAGAACAATTCTATCAAATCAAAGTAGAAGGCCTGAACCTTCAATTTGGAATGGAACAAGATAGTCAAAGTCGATTAGTCAATGCTTATTTGATACCTCATAACGCTAGACCACATGATCAAACTAATCTCAAAACATATGTTGCTACTATCAAAAGCGTACAGTTTTTAATCCACAAAAATCGTAGTGGACATATAGTTGGTGCTTCTCCTCCACCTAATCAAATTCCAAGACCTCCACGTTTTCTCCATTATCACGAAACTACACATCATCACCGACCTGAAGCAACTGAGACTCCTGACAGAATTGATATTGTGGCCAACCAAATACATGAAGTGGGTCGTAGTTCGAACCATCCTTCAGTGCCGGCACATAAGAGAGCAAGATTTCAAAATTATTCATGATTATACTTTTCAAAGTTGCGATTTGTATTTGAAAATAATAAATAAGTGATACATCCAATGAAACGTGTCTTTTTCTTCAAGGAATTTTTGTTTCTATTGTAAAGTGGATGGGAGACAAATAAAAATTGTATTTCTGTGGAGCTACATGTTCTTTCCATTCTACGAGCAGGAGAATCTTCATGTAACCTTCCCTCTACTGCTTTACATACTTCATCACAAACTTAGTGGTAGGAGGACCTACAGCTTTGAGTGGGTCCCGAGCTACTCACAACAACAGCAATTTAGTAATTAGAGAACCTGGAAGACTTCAGATGTAGCGCACCAGAAATGTTGAAGAAATAACGACGAACTGGCGTAGGTCAGCGAGAGAATGATGCTACTACAGTCTACGATCACTTAAAGAGAAATCATACCATTTATTATATATACTCATATGTCCGACAGCTCAAATGCCCTGTCAGCCCATCCGAGCCTCAAGTTCCCAAGTCTATTACTTGGCAATTGAATTATATCCAAAAAATGTTGGAGATCGCCCCGAATAGTTAGGACAGATGTAGCCTCCGGAAGCAATGATCACGATGGTTCTCCCAGAACCATCGATCCCGACACAACTGGAGGTGATGCGTCATCTGACACGTCACTCCCCACAATATAAGCGGAAGGAACCGAACCCAGAAGAGAAGCGAGCAACGGCCCTAGGTGGGAAAGCACGCGAAAGCCGGCCTTTCTTCTCCTGCTGGTTGACACAGGGAAAACTTAAAACTAGAGACTAGAGGCAACCTGTGATGGACACAAAACACCGCGCAACCGCAGCTGCATATCAAATCCAAACTCGACTTCGACGCAAGCCAGCAGCAGACAGATTACACTTATTGTTATCAACGGACCGCCAAAGCTCTTCCAGAGTACAAGGTATAAATCGAACACGCAACCAGACGGAGTGGTTGCAAGCTCATTCCTTAGCCCCACGACCAACTGACTGATTGAATCAATGATCTATTTATTAAAACATTAGGTTTTATTGCCTCCTGTTACCGTTGCTAGAATGTATGAGTTTCTTCCATTTCAACTGTTTTAATGTTTGCGAAAGCAGGATAGAAACAAGAGAGGAATAGAAACTTGATCCATAAATTCAAGTCGAATCTCTATTTCAAATAAACTTATAATAATACTTTAAAAGAATTTCTGTTCTCTACAAAAAGGCAAAGTTAGAATACAATTACCAAAATTCGAAGACAACTTTTCTCTGCGTATTATACGACTCATTTTTTGCCGCCCACATTATCATAATGTAAATATTTGAATAAGAACCGCGTTGAATTACATATTTATTTCACAAAAGGGATACCAAAAGAAGAGATTATTTAAAGATTTTTTTGATTCTCAAGAATGTCTTTCAAGGATTTTACCAGAAATTAATATTTGATCCATTTTAATTGGGATTCAGAAGACTTTATGGATCCCAAACTTCCCTAACGTGTCCTGATCCCTTCAAATTATTTTGTCGTGAACACTTTTACGAAAACAAATATCTACAAACTTTCTTGGACCTTCATGAAATAAAATCCCTTATCCCTGGGTTGAATAATTACGCTACCACTCTGAGATTGATCCACATGATTATAGATATTAACTAAGTATTGGAAGAACAAACATTAAGCAAAGACAAATTTTGAACCTCCATCCAGTGAGGAGAAAAAAATTTTCGTCAAGATAAATTCGAGTAGTTGGTTTGGATAGTTTAATGTGTACCCTGAGGTTTTGAAATTTCACTTATACCTCTACGCTATCCCTTCAAATACCTTGCCACCAGTTTAGTAGCTGGGGTGACTCACAGCTTAAGGTGGGTTTCAAATGAAGAACACTTCGTCTATTACAAATGGTAAGTCTATGGTCTATGGATTTTCGAATCGGTTGGAGCAACGAAGATCCACAGAGTGGAAATCTCTCAATTTTCATTATTTTTATTTGGAGGTTATCCAAGGACGTTTTTTTTATATAAGAGGGGGAATCTTGCATAAGACGCCCATGATGAAACTAGGAAGTATCAGATTCCTACCGACTTAAACCCCCACTTTTCATGCCAACCCAGAACTCCAAAATCGCTTACCGCATGACTTTAGATTCCTGGGAATTAGGCCACTACGCAGTGCCTCGGCTTCCTGCTCAAAAAGGCTGCTTGCCCTACCTCCACCTTGAATCCTCATCTACTTCAACATTCTTCTTCCTCAGCACGTTTTCAACGTACTGAGCTATTTTGTCACATTTGGTGCAGGAGCCAATCATTAGTCCCATGATGTTATCCGGCGTAATGTTGGCGTTCACCTCCATCTCCAGCTTCCTCTTCTTAGTCGCCCATTTGCCGCAATCGAAGAACTTATGTCGACATTGTCAACCTTGCTTGGGCAGTGATCACAGTTAGGACTAGGTTTCATGGTATCACTCTTGAGAGTTAGATATCCTCTCAAGAGTAGCAATGCTACCATCTGCATAATGTTGCTTGGCCATCTAGATTCTCTCCCTCACGACTGCGAGAAGATCAATTTGGATACAACCCGCTACGCCCATAACAGCCGGGTCGGAAACTGATCTATAGGCGCAAGCTACCCTAAGCGCAGCTTTACGTGGAATCTTCAGGAGCTTGTTACTAAGACAGTCAAACCTTAGAGCGTCTGCCCACAAATCTGCTCCATACAACATGACGGAGTTCACAACGCTTATCGAAATCCTCCTCTTGCAGTTCATAGGACCTGCAATGTTCGGCATGAGCCTAGACAGCATAGCTACCACAGTCTCAGCCTTACTCGCAGCCTTGGCAATCTAGATCCCGAAAATTAGCTTCTTGTCGATCCATGTACCCAGATACTTTAGTACATTTACGGCTTCGACGTAATGCCCAGAGATATTCGCTTTGAAGGGCTTACTGAAGCGCCTATGACTTGTAAGCACTACAACTTCTGTCTTATTGACAGCAAGTTGCAAACCATGACTATGAAGCCTTTTCTCTACCTTCCTTGAGACAATAGCTACGAATAATCTGGCTTCTGCTTCTGTTCTGGAGTTATCATTGCCGCAAGATCATCGGCAAATCCAATCAGCTTCACATCATCAGGGAGGTCTAATATCAAGACCCCATCCTCAACAAGATTCCACACGTCTGGTCTAAGAACTGAACCCTGAGCAAAGCCCGACGTAACCTTGACGCAGCGCATACCTCCAGTTGGCTCAAAGATTAGCTACCTATCATTGGGGTAATCGCTGATAAGACGTAGATATTCAGGGCCCTCAAACTTCTTGCTCATAGCATCAAGAATATCATCCATCTCAGAAAGCATGCATCCCATGTCCGATAACTTCCACTCCAAGCCTTGTAGGATTCCTAAAGAGCCTTACAAATCGATTGCTTCGTTGACCTGCCTTGTCGAAAGCCGTGCTGGTTATCGGCTAGGCCCCCTGCTGCCTGTACGGCCGTTCCTAATCCCTCGCAGCAAAACTCCAAATATTTTCCCAGAGACATCGAGCATACGAAGAGGCCTGTACAAAGATGCCCTGACTGGGCTCCCATTGCCTTAGTCAAGCAGAACAAGCTCCTGCTTCTTCCACCTTGTACAAAAAACATCAGCTGAGAGGCAGGCAATGAACAAGCCGAGTAGCAAGTAAGGAATCTCACTTGCTACCAACTTGACTACCTCCGACGGAATACCATCAGGGCCTGGTGCCTTACCACAGGATATCTTAGAGGCTGCCGTCAACAGATCCTCTTTGGTAAAAAGAAAGATGGCCCCAGGCTTCGGCTCCTCTACGATAACCCTGCATGAATGAATGGTAAATAAATCCTTTATTATCTGCTCCATCATTGCGAGTTCCTGGATCGCAATCGGCGCACGCCCAAAGAGCTTGCCGGTCACCATCTGGTAACCCAGCCCCCAAAAATTACGATCTACAGACTCTCGAACTTTCACCCTTCTTACAGTGCTTCTTTTCACTTATTGACCGATTTAGCGCCTTTTTTAGCGTTAAAAGAACGTAGCGACTCTGAGAGCAACGCTGAGTAGTAATTCTGAACTGACTTTTGCACGCCTGCTTCTCTAGGGAGAGCAGTTTCATAAGGAGAACTTTCCCCGTTTCCCAAAATTTTGCAAGATTCGCATGTAAGGGCGTCAAGTATGTTATAAAATTATATTGAACACTTTTTTAAGGAAGGGTTATCCATCTCTTTCGCCAATAAAGAACCAAGATGCGCATTATGTAATACGGCATCAGGATTACCCTTTAATGAGATCCGAGGTACGCATGGTAATTCGTACAATAATTTGACTCCAATAAGAGCAATGATTTTTGATGGCTCATGCGTGTCAGGATCAGCGAGTATGTAGGTTTTTTGGATGCGAAGCTAGAATCCTTTCCCTTTTTTGATTAAGTGCATTCAAATTTGTTTCACAATTTCAATTAAGGCTGTATACTATTATTTGAGGGCTTCAACTGCCCTAATATGTTTCAGTGTTTGTTGAATAGCGAGCAAACCGGAAAATCTTCGCAGAGAAATAGTAATTTGTATGGTTTTTTCGATGGCAATTTCATCAAGGCGATAGTTTCCACAGTTTTGTCTTCCAGTATATCTTCAAGGTGGTATGGTTTTTGAATTTTTAGTATTTCATTATTCTCATCCACGGAAGATTCGAACAGATCATGGATCCCTCATAAGGAATAATAAGATCTGAAAATTGACTTGTGCAAAACTCTCTCGTCAGTTTATTCTATACATTCGATCCTTTTTTCTTTATTTTCGGAGAAAATTGAAACTCGTCGAATTCAAGGCTCTACATTCTTAGTCATACAAAGCAATGGTCGATCAAATATTAACACATAAGGAAACGCGCCATTTGCTTCCATGGACAAATGTCAGTCGCTTACAGGAGAACCCTGCGATGGCTGTTTGACTAGATTATATCTTATCAAAAAAAGAAGAAACCAAGGTCCGTGAACACTTGATTCCAGGTGCGTCAATGTAAAGGTTTGCAAACAGAACTAATTACTTCATATAGCAAGGGACATATTCCACTTTTCTCAGTGATCGTACATCTTAATCAGTCTGAGAGAAATGGAACTCGTTATAAGCAATATCCTCTTATTTGCGAGTTTTTATTATCTTGTCGGTAAGTATCTATTACAACTCAGTTGAGTGCTTCGAAAGCGCTACTGTGGATTCCTTTACCTCTCTCTTAATCAATTTTCGTGAGATAGCCTTCTGTTAAGAAGAAGGAGAAAGATATAGTTTTTTCTGTAAATTGAATTTTGAACGCGTTACTACTTCTTATTCTACGTTCATGGAATAAAGTATAACGACTGATAGTTGCACTTCTCTGTAGCAGGGCCTCTTTCTCCTTGAACCACTGAGCCCGAGTTTACAACATGTAATTATATTGATGCTCGGGAATGCTTCTATGTCATGTCTTCTTTTTTAGATGAGATGCGATTTGTAAAATTTATATATCTCTATTTATTTTTTTAGCATCCGGTGGTGTAGACAGAAAGATACCCCCCGACCCGCCACTCATTATCCCAACACCAGCATATACGATGCTTTTACAACTGGACGAATTTCATGTGGCAAATAAAACTGTAACAGCAGCGGGTGATTTAACCCGTACATTTTATTACACCCTTCAACATCCAAGTTATGAGAATAACCAATTCTTTCTCATTAAAGTAGAAGGTACAAAGTTATTGTTTGGGGTGGAAAAAGACAGGCATGGTGGTCTAATCAATGCTTACTTGTTACCTCGTAATGTTCGACCACATCAAACGTTCAATCTTAAAACGTATATTGCTACTGCAAGGCACGTACAATTTTTGCTCCACAAAAGTCCTCGTGGAGTTATAGTTGGAGCTTCGCCTCCACCCAATCAAGTTCCAAGGCCTTTAGTTTATGATCATCCTCCGGAAACTACAAAGGAGGGTGATGATTATCACAATTTAAAAGTCGAAAATTCAAATCGCCAGATGGAAGTTGCTGTTCTTCCATATCGACCTGAAGCGAATATTGTTCGTAACGAAATTGATACTGTAACTCACCAAAAAAATCAAGCGATCATTAATTTGAACCAACCGAAAGTAGGATTCCGTCCATACCAACCTAAGGTGGTACAAGGTCCTGACGAAACTCATACTGCACCTTACCAAACAAGTCAAGTCGATGTGAGTCTTGACCAACCAAAAGCAGGTGTTGGTCTACACCGACCGAAAGCGGTTAGAGGTCCACACGAAATTCTAATTGAACCTCATCAAGCATATAAAGTGGGTATCGGTTCCCCCCGTTCTTCAGTAGATAAACGCATACGATCAGAATTCCAACAGAATCGACGATGATGCACTCAAGAACTGCAATGCAAATTGAAAGAAAAAACTATGTATTTTATTATTGAGCTTGTATCATTCCAATAAAGTATTCCGAAATCCAGTAGCTCTGTAGAATATTAACTTACAAATATAACTTTCAGGGTGGACGGACGTGGGGGTATTTTGGGGGTATGCGGTATTGTGAGAGAGTACAACTTATTCGTAATGAGGTGACAAGTTAATCCTGATTTTTCAGGCGAGAACAGAAAATGATACGGCTATCAAGCTGACAGCAAGTAGTTTTGATTCGTGTTCTATTCTTAGTCTCATTGATAATTCGTTCCCTTTCTGGCTAGAACTTCTAAAAGTGCCTATTTGCTCCGTACTTGCCTCAGGGGGGCGCCCATTGACCTCTTTAGAATAAGGGCATGCGTAATTAAACTAGAAGCTGCAGAATCTATTCAAGTCATGAAACTTGGGAAGATTTCAAGTAGAACCTTATCCTTGATATAAAAAGACCCTAAAGGGCAGAAGAAGGGCTATTGGAGGGATCATCATCAGTTTGATTGAACAATACCGACTTATTGCAATCTTTCTCTTACGCATAATATTTAGACCAAAATTACTTTTTGGTGGTTAGATTGGAGATGATCAGGTCTGTGAGTTACTTTTTTTCTTAAATATTGTGTCTCTCTGGTTCTGGATAGGTATATCCCGCTAAAGTTGGTAAAACATTATCTCAGTTCATGAAAGGTTCTCAATGTTCTGTACATCTGCCATGCCTGTCGTTCGTTGGGCTAGAATATTCAAAACTTATAGGCTTTTGGAAGATGGCGGCACTTTTTACATGTCCTTTTGGATGTTGGATGAAGTAGAACAATAACTTGTTCAGAGACCTCGTACGACTAAATCACAACTTAATTGAACCACTATTAAAGCGTGGACCTCAATACTATCATTCGTCAGGGATAAATAGTAATAGACCGTATAATCATAATCGAATGATTTATAGGCTTGGTTTTTTTTTTGGAATATAGCTTGAAATGCATGTTCTAGGTTATGATGTGTAACAAACAGCAGCAGATCAAGGTTGCAGCATTCAGAAACCTGCAAACTAAGAATAGAAGACGCTATTGAATGCAATTGTATTTCACTATATGCTTTCAGCACATAGTAGGTTACCTTTTGACTCCATCAGGCAAGCCCAGATCCTACACTTCTCCGTAAATGATAATGTGACTCATGCAGTCAAAGTCTTCGGACATGTCTGCATATGTCATGTTTCACTATTAATGTTTTTTCGAAGCATCCTTGAGGAATTTTGTAAGGGAGCGATTAATCCATGATTCGTGACTTCTAAACCACTTCCTTATTTGGAAACTGAGAATATGCGTGCTCTATTCTTATGATCAGGGGATATTTAAATTGTGAATGCTAAATTAGAAATAAAACAAGGGGAAAAAGATTGGACATCCAGCAAATTTATTGTAAGTTCGAGGGATTGAGTCAGTGTATATTGTAATCTTGTTTGCTTTTTTTGTTTCTGATTGTTCATGTCATGAGATATTTTAAAGTTCTTCTACTGAGGCAGTCTAAAAACGAATTCAAAAATATTTCTTCTGGGTCTATCGTCAGAAGATGCGATAACATGTTTGATGCACTCCATCTTTGACAAAACACTCAATAATTTTTTCTCAACATGATTTTGATTTTTGCTCCTTCACTGGCCACTTCTAGAACCAATTCTCCGTTAAACAACTGAGAAGCCTCACTTCCAAGGTATCATAAGTTAGAGGGAATGAACTCGCTAATTGACGGAGGCCAAGTGGACGACTGCTTGTCAGTATTTCCCTGGCTTTTTTCCCAGAAATTGCCTCGCGCATAATTCTTTCTCAGGTTCATTCTTTACTTTTCGTCCTCCTTTCGTCATGAAGAAAAATCTGAATTTCTTGACATTCAAGGTTTGACATTTCCAGTAGAAGATGATGTGGGACAGGGTGATGTGTCGTTAAGGAGTTTATTGGTAGGCCTTCCAAGAAGAAGTCATCATACTATTCGATTAAACATCATGGGTAATGTTGTTAAGAATTGGTAAAAAAAATGTTTCAGATCGAAAATTCTCGGAATATTATTCGGGTAAGGCAAATCAGACAGGAGCTACACGAAGCAACCAAGCATAAAGTATTGTAGTCGAAGTCCATGAAGGGACTCGCACAATTGAAAATTTTGAGACAACTTATTCTTTCGACCAAGGGAAGAGCACAAGAGAGTGTGATAGAAGAAGTTTCCTTATATCCAGCACGAGACGATTGACACCAGAGTAAATAAGAACTTGGTTGTAGGAGCTCCTATGCCCGGCATCAACTAGTTTCCCAAAAGAGCTTAAGCTTTGAGCGTAAGCTGGTTCCCCGTGGCAAGGTTAAGATTCTCGACCTCAAACCCTCTGAACAGCAGGGAAGAGCAGAAGACGCAGCACTAGGAAACCACTTCGACGATTCCAATGCAAGGTCCATATTGTCGACCTCAAACCCTCTGCACAGAAGGCAGGAGTAAAAGAGGCACTAGGAAACCACTTCGATGATTCCGACGCAAGATTACACAGGCCAACAATTCTCAGAATCAGAAACCTCACCTAGTGTACCCGAAGGCTTTTACTGCGAAGAATCCGAATCCGACCTCAGATAAATGCCAGCACTCTCAGTTTTCGAGATATTCTAACCTAAAAAGGTCAAAAAGACGTTATTTTGATGTATTCGAAGCCCCGTAACATCGCAAAGGAATTGGTTTTCCCAAAACTCACGATGGCATCTTAAAGAACTACTCTTCACCTTCAAAGTGCAAACTCTAACGTTTCGATACGCTTTTTTTGGACTGTTGCTCTTGGTGGTTCGGAACCCACTGTGAACTGTAAGTCCCTTTCACCCCTGAATTAATGGTGAGGTGTGCAAAGGAATAGAGAGAAGGTTATGCCGATACTCTCAAAACCCGTAACAGGGAGAGAGTATAAACAAATATTCCAATATTCCAATATAATTCCACTCTTCACGGATATCATTTTTGCTACAAAGATATTTGCCCAGGAAATAAAAGTAGCAAAACCATGTCTATTACAGCTTGTTGTATATTGATATAACCCAGACTCCCAAAACCCGATTTCGAATACCCCAAGCTCTGTACCCTTCGAGTCTATAACCCCAGCCCCGCACAACCCGATTTCTTTAACCATTGAGCCCAGTAACCTGCTATGCGATATCCCCAGACCCCTCACAACCCATTCTCCTTAATCTTCGAGACCTGTAACCTGCCATGCGATAACCCCAGAACCCCACAGCCTGATTTTCTTAACCCCCGAGCCCTGTAACCTGCGAGCCTATTACCCCAGCTCCACCGCTCACTTAACCTTTAGGCACATTAACCTGGTATGCAATAACCCCCGACTCGAACAACCCAATTTCTTCAATCCTCGAGCCCAGTAACCTACTATGCGATAACCACAGACCCCTACAACCCGATTTCCTTGACCCTCGAGACCAGTAACCTGCGAGTGTATAGCCCTTGATCACAATATTCCGATTCTCCTAACCCCTGAACTCTGAAACCTGTGAGTCTATAGCCCTCAATGAACATACCCTAATTTTCTCAATCGAAAAGTACTGATTCTTTGAGCGTATAAATATAGACTCGCAGGTTACTGGGCTCGAGGGTTAAGAAAATCGGATTGTAGAGGTCTAGGGTTACAGACTCACCGGTAACTGGTCTCGAGGGTTAAGGAAGTTGGGTTGTGGGGGACGAGGGTTCTTGCATAGCAGGTCACTGGGCTCGAGGGTTAGGGAATTTGGGTTGTGGAGTTCTAGGGTTATAGATTACAGGCAAGTGGTTTCCAGGATTGAGGAAATTAGGTTTTGGGGTTCTGGGGTTCTTTCATGGCAGGTTATTGGTCTCGAGAATTAGGGAAATTGGGTTGTAAGGGTCCGGAGTTATTGCATAGCAGGTAACTGATCTCCAGCGTTGAGGAAATTGGCTTGTGGGAGTCTAGGGTTATTGCAGAGCGGGTTACTGGTCGCGAGGATTGAGGACATTGGGTTGTGGGGGTCTGGAGTTATCGCAAAGTAGGTTACTGGGCTCCAGGGTTAAGGAAATTGGATTATCGGGCTCTGGGGTATTGCATAGCAGGGAAATGGTCTCGAGAGTTAAGACAATTGGGTTTTGGGGGACTAGGAATATTGCATAGCAGGTTACTGGGCTCCAGGGTTAAGGAAATTGGGTTATGAGGGTCTAGGGTTATTGCATAGCAGGTAACTGGTCTCGAGGGTTGAGGACATCGGGTTTTGGAGGTCAAGGGTTAAAGACTCACGGGTAACTGGTTTCCAGGATCGAGGAAATTGAGTTATGTGGATCTATGGTTATTGCATAGCAGGTTACTGGGCTCCAGGGTTGAGGAAATTAGTTGTGTGGTTCTGGGGTTCTTGCATATCAGGTTCCTGGTCTCGAGGGTTAAAGAGATCGGGTTGTAGGGGTCTGTGGTTATCGCATAGTAGGTTACAGAGCTCAAGGGTTAAGAAAATCGGGCTGTGAGGTTCCAGGGTTATTGCATAGCAGTTTACTGGTCTTGAGAATTAAGGGAATTGGGTTGTAGGGTTCTGGGGTTATTGCATAGCAGGTTATGGGCTCAAGGCTTAAGGAAATTGGTTTGTCGGGGTCTGGAATTCTTGCATAGGAGGTTACTTGGCTTAAGGGTTAGGGGAATCGGGTTGAGAAGTCTAGGGTTATATTTCATAGCAGGTTACTGGGCTCCAGGGTTAAGGAAATTGGGTTATAGGGGTCTGGGGTTATGGCAAAGCAGGTGACTGGGCTCCAGGGTTAAGGAAATTGGTTTGTGAGGGTCTAGGTCTATTAACGAGCAAGTTACTGGTCGTGAAGATTAAGGACATTGGGTTGTGGGGGTCTGGGGTTATGACATAGCAGGTTACTGGGCTCGAGACTTGAGGAAATTGGTTTGTCGGGGTCTGGGATTATTGCATAGCAGGTCACTGGGCTCGAGGGTTAGGGGAATCGGGTTGTGGAGGTCTAGGATTATAGACTTACAGGTTAGTCGTTTCCAGGATTAAGGAAATTAGGTTTTGGGAGTCTGGGGTTCTCGCATAGCAGGTAACTGGTCTCTAGAATTAAGGAAATGTTGGTTGTAAGGGCATAGCAGGTTACTGAGCTTCAGGGTTAAGGAAATTAGCTTGTTGAAGTTTAGGGTTATTGCAGAGCAGGTTACTGGTCTCGAGGCTTAAGGAAATTGGTTTGTCGGGGTCTGGAATTCTTGCATAGGAGGTTACTTGGCTTAAGGATTCGGGGAATCGGGTTGTGGGAGTCTAGGGTTATATTTCATAGCAGGTTACTGGGCTCCAGGGTTAAGGAAATTGGGTTATGGGGGTCTGTGGTTATTGCATAGAACTTAACTGGTCTCGAGGGTTAAGGGAATCGGGTTCTGGAGGTCTAGGTTTATAGACTCACAGGTAACTGGTTTCCGGGAGTAACGAAATTGAGTTGTCGGGGTCTGTGGTTATTGCACAGCAGGTTACTGGGCTCCGGGGTTAAGGAAATTAAGTTGTGTGGTTCTGGGGTTCTTGCATATCAGGTTACTAGGCTCGAGGGTTAAGAAAACTGAGTTGTAGGAGTCGGGGGTTATTGCATAGCAGGTTACTAGGCTCCAGGGTTAAGGAAATTAGGTTGTGGGTTTCTAGGGTCCTTACATAGCAGTTTACTGGTCTTGAGGATTAAGGGAAGTGAGTTGTGGGGGTCTGGGGTTATTGCATGGCATGATACTGGACTCCAGGGTTGAGGAATTTGGTTTATAGGGGTCTGGGGTTATGGCATAGCAGGTTACTGGGCTCCAAGGTAAGGGAAGTTGGTTTGTGGGGGTCTAGGGTTATCGACGAGCAGGTTACTGGTCTCGAGGATTAGGAACATTGGGTTGTGGGGGTCTGGGGTTATTGCAAAGCAGGTTACTTTGCTCGAGGCTTAAAAAAATGGATTTTTCGGGGTCTGGGATCTTGCATAGCAGGTTATTGAGCTTGAGGGTCAAGGAAATCGGGTTGTGGGTCAAGGAAATCGGGTTGTGGGTCAAGGAAATCGGGTTGTGAGGGTCTGTGGTTATAGACTCGCAGGCTACAGGGCTTGGGGGTATTAAAAATCGGGTTGTGGAGGTTTGGGGTTATATCAACATACAAGAAGCTGTCATGGACATGGTTTTGCTACTTTTATTTCCTGGGCAAATATTATTGTAGCAAAAATGATATCCGTGAAAAGTGAAGTTCTTCATATTTGAATCGGCTACATCTCGGCCGGAAAAAATCGTATCGAAAAGTTTGAGTTTGCATTTTGAAGGTGAAAAGTATTCCTTTACTCTTCCATCGTCAGTTTCGGTAAGAAAAATTCTTTCCCAATGTTACGGGGCCTCGAATATATCAAAATAACGTATATTTGACCCTTTTAGGTTAGAATATCTCGAAAACTGAGGGTGCTGGAATTTTTTTGAGTTTGGATTTGGATAACATCAGGGTAAGTCTCATCACAGGGCGTTTGAAGGTGAAGCGGAACTCCTGCAAAATCAGTAGAGTGCAAATCACTCGATGCTATCGCAACCAGAGCTACGGCCACAGTGCAGTGGCCGGCACTGGGTCTGACACGAGAACGTGCTGCTGGGAGTAGGGCAAAGATGGACACAGGTCTGGTAACTGCGTGAGTACTCCGCACTGCTACCTCTGCACCAAGGAGAATGACGGCACTCGAGGATACCATCAATCGAGGACTGCCAGGCTTAAAGAGTCCTGAAAAGCAACGTCTAAGGGGAAGCCTCAAGATACTGTACAGTATACTTCTGCTAAGATGACGAAAGCTGATAAGCCCGATACGCGACATTTACGCGCTACTGAAGAAGATGCGTAAATCTTTGTTACCTTCCTACCAAATGCGAGATCCCAGATTATCTATCGCCTCTGAGTGGCAGTGCAGAACAACTATCTTGACCTATCTTGACTCTCTTTAGAGCAATAAAGACCAGGGCCAGGTTCACGAGCTTGCGACAGTGGACAGGACCTCAAATCATTTCCTGCGAAACAGAACTCTTACGAGGTGATGAAATAAGGTATTTCGGGTTTCGATCGTGTACAAACTACAAAAAGATTTGTCGACGTTTCGCGAACGTTACA
>WSXT02209493.1:0-17383 GCA_011762715.2 Neuroterus valhalla
ATGAACTTGCCACAGGTAAGACATGCTGCAAATAGACTTGCCTCAGGTGAGACTAGCCGCAAGGGAAACTTGCCGCAGAGAGACTTGCCGCAGATGAGACTTGCCCCAAATGAACTTGCCACAGGTAAGACATGCTGCAAATAGACTTGCCTCAGGTGAGACTAGCCGCAAGGGAGACTTGCCGCAAAGAGACTTGCCGCAGATCAGACTTGCCCCAAGTAAACTTGCCACAGGTGAGACATGCTGCAAATAGACTTGTCCGAGGTGAGACTAGCCGCAAGGGAGACTTGCCGCAAAGAGACTTGCCCCAAATGAATTTGCCACAGGTAAGACATGCTGCAAATAGACTTGTCCGAGGTGAGACTTGCCGCAAAGAGACTTGCCCCAAATGAACTTGCCACAGGTAAGACATGCTGCAAATAGACTTGCCTCAGGTGAGACTAGCCGCAAGGGAAACTTGCCGCAAAGAGATTTGCCTTAGATAAGACTTGCCGCAAAGAGACTTGCCTCAGGTGAGACTAGCTGCAAGGGAGACTTGCCGCAAAGAGATTTGCCGCAGATGAGATTTGCCGCAGATGAGAGTTGCCACAGATTAGACTTGTCGAAGGTGAGACTTGCCGCATGTGACTTGATGTGGACCCGGTCGATTCACTTATTATTGAGAATTCTGAATAAAATTTACAAAAACGTCTTTTTTCTTATGGGACATACGTGTTAAACTTCATGGAGCTCGCCCTACCTCTAAGTATTATTATTTTTTTAATTCCTCCATTTTTGTGTAGATTCGAACAAATTTCCGGGCGTTTTGCATAAAAATAAAAAATAAAAAAAATTGTTTGGACCACCCTAGTGTTCACGCTATGGTTGATGATGGATATATATGTGTCATTCTGAAACAAATTTGGATCACTGCAGGTATTTTATCTCATGTTAAAAAATGAAGCTTTGATATAAAGATATTCTGTAAGATATGAAACAATTAGAATCAAGTGAATAAGTTGTATTTTTATTTTCCAAGTTTAGTCCAATGCTCTCATGCTATACACTCAGAGTTTCTGAAAAAATGAATTTCTTTGAATTCTGATGAATATCTTTGAAAAGTGATTGACTTTATGATGGAGGTAATATTAGCCAGACCGGGGGTTAATGTAACTCTTTTGTTTGTAACGGATGAGTGTCGGTTCTTTAGCGTTTTTCATAAGCGACGGTTAAGCCTGCAAGTCTCCGCGTCTGAATAAACATATCTTGTGTCTCTCCGGCCCACCCAAATGGAACTATTAAAACACTTGTGGGAAAAAACTGACTTTTTCGTGGTGCGTTAAATCGTCAGCTTCGTTTTCGACGACGAAAAACTGCTGCTTAGATTCTCGGAGGGGCCATGGATTGGAAATCTGCTGGTTAAAGTTTGAACGGCCTAACAAGTTTTACGACACTTTTGACTCCGAGAGGGTTGTGTTGTGTTATGAGCATAAGGAGCCCCATAAATCATGTCTCTCTCACGACTCTCCACACTACGCTCCCAGATTTGCTACTTAATATACGTTATTAGCTACTATTTTCTCAATATTTCATTAGTTTGTTCATGGGTTTTTATTAGGTGCTGTGAATGTAAATATAAAAGCATAGAAAAACTCAAAAAATAATTCGAAAAAAAACATTAGTCTAAAATTATTCATAAAAATTGTGAGATATCGGTAGTAGCACTTTTTACCAGGTGAAGAAATTTTATTACAGAACAAAAATTTTGGAATTGGGGAAAAATAAGAGACAATTTGAATTCAACATTTATCTTATATTTGATACATTTATTTACACTCTAATATACAAGTCTGCTGCGTCTAATAAATACATGGATCTGACCCAGTTCGTCACTTACAAGTAGAGTTTCACCTATCATATACTCGTCCTAAGGATTAGGATTGAAATAATTTGAGTAATTTATTCTACAGTAATTGTGTACACTCTTTGGAAACAGCTTCTTATTGCACTCAACATAAGCCTTAAAAATATAAAAAATAACATCTTGAAAACATATTGTTCAAATTGTTTTGGGAAATTGACTTTGATGTTTTGAGAAAAGTAAGATTCGTACAATCATTTCTGAGTCGAGTTAACTGTTATTCAAGTAATCAGTTTTTCCATCGGTAATAAACATTTTTCCGGAATGCCTAACTTTGTATAAAATCTTAGTTTATTAGGAATCCCTCTAAAACAAAAATTCTATTCATGTACCATACATTTTACTCCGTCAACACAATTTAAATACTATCTTGTTTTTCCTCCAATGAATTAGATTTTTCTCTTTCTTATACACTACCGTCGGAAATTATGAGATCGATTGACGCAAGTACTATCAAAAATCATTACTGGCTTTGAAGCACGATAACCCAGCTAAAAAAAATGATGGGGCATTTCTAAAAAAACGGTTAGAAAGCCTATGCAATTCCACTTCTAGTTATGTTAAATAGATTTTGTTTTCATGTGCTGTAAAGAATACAGAACGTGATTAGTTCTGAAAAAAATTCTAGATTTTCTAAAATTTTATACCTCGATTTCAACTTCTAGAATGACCTAGGAAAATTGTTGCGGAAATCTGAAAATTATACAACATAGAGCCTGAAATTTTATCTTCAATTTAGGCCAAAGAAACTTGAAAAATCTCCATTGGTTCCCGAGATACGATTAAAAATGTTCAATCGTATCTGAGTTGAGTTTTAGTCGCCGATCACGGTTTTCGGCCGGTCTGCTGCTCGCATCCTTCGTTGATCCAGGACCGGATATGCCACGCACAGAGTTGGTGCTTGATTGGGGCTCTCTTATACTTTTGATTCTGTTCATCAGTACTTTTTATTTCAAATGATTGTACATTTTTTGAATTATTCATTGTTTTTTTTAATTATTTACAATTATTTCAATTCACAATTATCCCGATATACGAGAATAAAAGAATAATAAACAGTTTTTTTAAATTATTTCTTTAAATTTTCATCAACTAGGATATTAATAAAAATGTAGATATATTGTTACGAGAGTAAACTATTTTTCAAACGAATTCAGCATCTAATTTCTGAATAAATTATTTATATTTAAAACTTTCAAAAATTTCGAGAGTGAATAATAATTAAATTATTATATATCATTATAACTCCAATATATCTACATTTTTATTAAAAATTCTGAATTGAAGTAATTTTAAATAATTGAGAAAACAATGAATAATTCCACAAAAGTACAATAGTTCGAAATAAAAATTACTGACAAGCAGAGACAAAAGTATAAGACAGCCCCAATCAAGCACCAGCACTGTGCGTGGCCTATTCAATCCTGCCTCAAGGAAGGAAGCGAACAGCAGACCGGCCGGAAACCGTGATCGTCGACTAAAACTCAACTCAGATACGATTGGTCGTTTCTAATCGTATCTCGGGAACCGGTAAAAATTTTTCAAGTTTCTTTGGCCTAAATTGAAGATAAAATTTCAGGCTCTATGTTATATAATTTTCAGATTTCCGCAACATTTTTCCCAGGTCATGCTAGAAGTTGAAGTCGAGGTACAAAATTTTAGAAAATGTAGAATTTTTGTTCAAAACTAATCATGTGCTGTATTCTTTTCAGCACATGAAAACCTAATCAATTTCACATGAATAAACGTGGAATCGCATATGCTTTCTAAGCGTTTTTTTTAGAAATGCCCTATCATCTTTTTAAGCTGAGTTATCGTGGTTCAAAGTCAGTAATGATTTTTGATAGTGCTTGCGTCAATCGATCTCATAATTTCCGACAGTAGTGTATAATTTTCATAATCGACCTCCCCTTTATTCTTTTTCAACTTAATGCTTCAGAAAACTGTTCACCACAAATAAACAATTTTATTTTTTGTAAATTTTTATAGAGATGTTATGCTTAATAATCCCCCTAAAATAAATAGATTTAATTGCTTTTTTTCGTTGTGACAGTTCATGCAATATCTATAACGTCGTTTGTCTTAGGAGACGAATGTCTCGTTTTTTTCCAACGTCAGACTTCACCCATCATCGCTCCTTATTCCCCCTTGACATCGTGACAGTTTTACGTCGAAAGTGACACGAAGGTAGTTGGATCTTTGTTTTTCAGAGGAACTCGATGAGAACGAACTGAAAGTAGATGGCGCCAGGAAGAAGTAATCAAAACGTGCTTCAATTTTAGGAATCCAGATCTGCAATTTTGTAACATTATAATTGAATCTAAAATCAAAATTTCAATAATGTTCACAACCATAACTTTGAGTCAGTCCAGATTCATGAAAGTCGTGCACTTTTCTTCAAACTAAAAACAGGAGTTTGAAGTGAAGCAGTTAAAAGATTCCAAATTATTTTGGAATCACATTCTCTTATTTATGTCTTCATTTTTTATTGTCCATTTTCGATATTCGTGTGTCCCTTGTTTCATGTTCAATTCCAGGAATTGTTGTTTGGACTTGAATTTGGGGTGAATGTAGTGGTGAACAAAGGAGGGGATGATAGGGTAGGCAATAATACGGGAATCCATTTAGAGCTTTGTTCACCGGATGAATTTGTGGCCCCGAAATGTGTCCCGGAATTTGTCCGGAACCACGAAGTGGCAATCCTCTCAAATGCTCATCCGGATGGACTAAAACTCGAACAGCCACGCGCCTCGCTGTTCCAGAATTCACCAAAGTTCCCAGCTCTTGTTGTTGACGTCTTTTGGTTTTGTATCTGCAAAAATAAGGAGAAGTTTGCCTTTAATTCAATTAATTATTAATTCAATATGATTTACGCAATTGAATTCGTGAATTATAGATAATAAATACAAAAAGAATTATATTTATCCATTTTTAACTTATTCTGAGTTCGTAAAAGTATTCTTAAAGAATCTCTAATGAGCTTCTAGAGTATTTCGATATTGAACATTTTAAGACTGCTCGCAGTAATTCACAAAGAAACTTGAGTGAATGGATCACTATAACTCTCGGCGAATCCTTTTCTAGATAAATTTTCATGACAAACGAATGAAGAAAAAATTAATGCCAATTTCTTTAAGGGGTTAGGCTACCCTAGAGGACAAAAAAATATAATTTTTGGGGATTTTTTTGCAGAAATATTACAAAATAAATTGGGATCACAGAAACGGGATTTTATTATGAGCCAATGAATTTTTTTGATTGTATATAATAAATGCTTTAGAAGTACGTAGGATTTTTGCGATTTACTGTTTTTTGGCCAAATGGCGCACTTCTTAACTGCAAAGTGAAAAACTTGCCTAAAAATCGTCAGATAATTGTTAATAACAAATGAAATATGCAATGTAGAAAAAAAAATCCTACGTACTTGCATAAAAAATGTATTTTTTAAGATATACTCAAAATTTAAGGTCAATCGGTTGAAAATTGGCTGAGTTATCTGTCCGGCCAACTTAAAAAATGCAGTATTGAGATAAACGCGTTTTCTTTCTTTCTTCTCACTGTACACCACTTTATCACTCATTGTAAAAACAATCAATATTTACACAGGGAAAAATTTTTTTGTTCAAATTCGACAAGTCTAAACTCCTCTAGACTCGAAAACCGAGTATTAAAGGTTTTTCCCGGCTATCATATTTTGGGACATCATTTTTGAGGTCCTAGGGAACCATTTTAAATCAAAAAATAAAAAAAGATTTTTCGAAAATTCTAGGGTGGCATTACCCCTCAAGTATTTGAGCAAGCATTCCAAAATTATTGAAATAGAACTTTGTAACAGAATTATCAAAAAGTATTCCTATTCCGATCTTTTGTCATTCTATATGAGAATTCGTATTATTCATTTGAAACTCCTAAGCAATGCTCTAAGAATTGACTTTAAATACGTTACAATGAAGCGGTTTGAATATCATATAATATTAAAAGAATTGAGAAAAAAAATCTTTCCAGAAATAGAGTATTATTTTAAACAGGTAAAAAATGAAAGAGTGGCAGGATACTGTTGATTGAAGAATTGAAATGATCCGCTAAATTTTCATCGGTCTTTGAATTGTGCGGTATTATATCAATTATACGTAAGTACTTGCTTCAGCGAAATTTTGAAAACAAGAAGCAGATAATTCTTGTCTCTCACTTTGATTAGGTGTGCTGTACATACGGACGATTTTACTACAAAAACTTTACTTTGTTCTATTTCTTTTTTTTTGTGAAGGATGCTAGGGCGCGTGTCTTTCGGATTTCGCGCTCGACGAGGAATAACCCTCGCGTCACGGGTTCGGCTTCTTTTGGTCCTCCAACTTGGTGATTGGTTCTTTTCATAGCGTAATGCGTGTACAGAATTGCCGATATTTCGAACCTGTTAGAAACCTCTACTTTTTAGAATATTATTAAATTTTTTATTAATATAAGTTTACAAATTAATTCACTTAAGGCTTCATTGGTCTTAGACCAATCATCACGAATAAAACGGAAACTATACATCTTCTTGGAAAATAATTCGAGCAACTGCTTTTGTTCATCAACGTTTCTCCGTGTATTCTATGGTTTGGCCGGGAAATTGAAATTTTTCTCCCTGTCGAGTGCGTTATTATTATTTGAACAAAAAATATACGTCTTATCAAAAAATGGTCAACAGTCAATTTGAACATCTTTTTAGATTAAACATTCTCCCAATTAGGAAGTTTTTCGTATCTCACATAGTTTTTCTGAAAAATATAATTTTCTATTTATATAATTTTCCACGATTTAAACAAAAACTATGAATCTTATGCAAAAAATGTTGAGAACTGAATTTTTAGATCTTTCTAAACTGAATAATGTTGCTCCTTAACATTTCTTTTTACTTTGCATAGTTTGAGCGGAAATGTGCAGTTTTAGTTTTTTACAGAGCTATTTCGATGGATAAACCCAGAACCATTGCTCAAAAATAGCTGGTGAACCGACTCGTACTTTCTTTTCCAAAGCACAATCTAATATGATTATTCTTTCGAAAGTTATCGAGTCTACAGATTATAGACTACAGACTACAAACAGACAGACAGACGGACACACAGACACCTACGTTTCAATATTTGTTTGTCTCTCAAACATTAAAAATTCGCGTTTTTTGGTCCGTGTTGCAACTGTAAAAATGGCATTCTTTAAGGCAGTACTACTGCGCATGCGCAGCTCTTCTTTTAGTTATCAGCTGCCTGAAAATGAGCTCACGTGATTTAAGATGGATGCGCGGTAGCGAACCTAGCAAACAAGTGCCGTGTTCACAGTTGTGTGTGTGTGTGTGTGTGATAAATGACATTTCTTTCTATCGTTTGCATTCATATATATAAATGTCAGTTATGTAATTACATTCACGTGACTAAAAAACGCTCTTTTTTAATATTTCCGAGGCAAAAAGTATCGTGTGCGGCACGGCCTCACAATGTACTATTTTCTGACTCAGGAGATCTCGAAGCGTGGAGATTTAACTAATTCCGCGAAAGGCGATTTCCACATAAAAGCAATACATCCTCATTCAGAATGAGAATGTAAAAATCGTATTATAGTTGTACCTGTTCGTTAGAAATTTTGATTCGGAAAAAGAAAAATTTCTGGGTGTTGAGAATCGCATGAAAAATCGTTCCATTGTAATAGTAACTTCGCTAATAGAACGTTACAGTAATGAACAAAAGCCAAGATAAATTGCAATTCATCAATTCCAAAACAATCAAAATATGAATTTTAGGTTGCAGAAGGAAACATTTCGCGTAGATTTTTTATTGCTGCGATGGTGTTATTATTTTACTGGATTAAAATACGATATTTAATATGAGTTTTAAAGGAAATACATCAATCTTCAACGAAATTGTTGAATTTTCAAGTCAATGAGACGAGCCGTCTGAAGAAAATTTGGATTATCAACCTAAATATATAATTTTTTAACAAAACAGTGAATTTCCGAAACTCAATCTGAGTTTTGTACAATAATGTGGAAGTTTCAATTCGAAAACATGATTTTTTTGATAGGAAAGAATATTTTCTGACAGATAGTTTGATGTTTGAAAAAGAAATTAATTTTCTGAAATTTTATTTCACGAGTGAGAAAAATGCAAAAATAAAGTCAATATTGAAAGACTCACAATAATCCAATGACATAGTAATAACATAACATTTAAATGAAATAGAAAAAAAATATTCGACGTTAGAGTAATACGATTAAATGTGACTCGAGGCATCAAGAATTTTTAACCCAGCACTGGTCGTTTCTCACAAGCGGTAGGAATTTTTTCGGTCAGTATATAACGACCATTTTGACTATTATTTCTAGCGTGTAATATTCTGCGTTAGAGAATTGCGTTTCATGAAGTAGTGTTAAGTTGGGGTGTAGAAATAGGTTTCTGTGCGTTAGATAAATGATGAATACGTTTCTAGTGTTATAACTGTGAGCCTCTGTAATTTAAAAATCTAATCTAATTGAACGCAACAGTAATAAACAAAAGCAAAGATAAATTGCAATTTATCAATTCCAAAACAATCGAAATATGAATTCCAAATTTCAGAAGGAGACTTATTGCGCAGATTTTTTAAAGTTTCGATGGTATAATTATTTTACTCAGTTAAAATCCGATTTTAGTTCATGCGTTGCTTAAAACTGAATTGAAAAATTATTCAATTAGCATCGCGTGAACGTACGTAAGAAGACTGTTGTCATTCATTATGTATTCAATTTCATTGCGTACTATATTCAAGTATTGGTCACATTTAGCAATAAATCGATAGATTCCTTCCAAATTAATTTTCGTGGTCATACTACGATTACACTGGTCTACAGTGGTTTTGTTGCCCAAGATATAAGATTGATTTTGCATATATTTTTGCTCACAATTCATGAAACTACCAATGATTTAGTAAGATTTGCTCTCGTTTTCTTTTAAATCTTTATTTTCATTTTACATACCAAAAATAGGAAAACAAGAAAAAAAACAGATATATTGATAATGTCAGTTTTGTTTCAAAAAAAATACCATACATCGCAGTGAATAGAAAGGAAAATGTCGTTAGTTTCATAAAAAAAAATCTGAAATTAAGAAAAACACTCCTAAGTGTAAGGACCGAAAAATACGAATTCTCAATAAAACAAACAATTTTTAAGATAAAATTATTAGGGCAAGATAAGGTACTCATCCTGGTATAATCCTATAGCTGTGTCTCGTGCTTCCTGAACGATCGTTACTATATCTTGATTTTGGGGTTTCGAATTATATACAGTTCGATGTGATTTACAGATAATGTTACCATTATAATGTAATCCTTATGTTAACTATCAAAGTGTGTTTGACAAAATTATTTAGGATATTTAGACCTTTGGGGGATAATGAGCAGACTTTATATATAATTTTGTGCTTGCACCCACTGTGCTGTATGATAGCCAGACTTGGACGTTCTAAGGGATGTAGAGTTTTGCATGCAATTCCTATGGAATATGTTCAGTAAAACGCTAAGGGACGATTTAAATTATTCATTTATTGCACACCTTTATTGACTTATAATGTGAAAAAATTGAAACAAATAAAATCAGTGCAGTGAAATCTAAGATATAAAATTAACTCACGAACGAGATTCCAACGAAATACATGAATTTTATACAAAGAAGGATAGATATATGGAATCATCAATCGAACAAATTAATTAATTACAAAGTAGTTCAATACTTAACCAACCAGTTGATTTTTTAACCAAGGAGATAAGTTTTCCACCAGAAAAGCAAATTTTTGAGAGAAGAAATTAAATTTCCGACGAACCTTTATCAATTATGTCATTTTTCGAGCGAACAGTTGAATTTTTGATCAATAAAATAAAATTCCTGGAAAGTGTGAAATTTTAAAGACAAAAAGAATTTTCTAGCAAAATGGTAGAACTTTTGGCTAAATCATTGAATTTTCCAGCATATAGTCGAAATTCTATCCAAATAGACGAACTGACAACAAAGCTGTATAATTTTTAACATAATAATTGATATTTTACTAGAGATATTTATATTTTGAACAAGTAAAATAAATTTTAAAGTGAAATAATAAAGCTTTAGCAGAAAAAGTTAATTCTCAAAAAAAGAGTTTAACTCTTGAATAAATAGTGGAATGTACAACTGAAATTTTCAAGAAAATATTTTTCAATAAAGGATAAACTTTGAACCTTGAGAATTGATTTTCTACCAAAAAAGCGAATTTTCAACAACGGATATAAATTATAAATCTGTTTTAAAGGTGAAGGTAGGTAATTGAAAACCTTGATTGAAAGCTCCACTAATTTGTTTGAAATAATTTTTGCTTCCTAAAAGGTCCATAATTTCAATAAAAATTCATCAGTTCGGTTTTGAAACTAGTCAGTTTTCGCTGAGAATTTAACTATTTTGTTGAAAAATATATATTTTTAATTATTCAATTTTTTTTTTTGATGAAACTATTTCGTAGTTTAAATGTCACGAATTTCGGTAGAGAATTGAAAAATCTTGTGGAAAACTTACTGTTTTGTAGTAACTTAGAGGAAACACACTTATTACATAGTTAGTCCATTAGCGTTTTACCACACATATTCCACAGGAATTGCATGCCAAACGCGTTTGGAACTTCCAAGTCTGGCTAAAACGTACAGCATTCCCTTTTTGATCGGAAATCCACTAAATATTTTATTACATATTTTATTGTTATTTGTTATATTTTGCTCAGATTTTTGGGTTAAAAAGACAACTATTTCGTGCAAAAATTTGTCTTTTTGGGATCAAAGTTCTACATTTCGGATGAAATGTTTAATCTTCATGGACTTTAAAATCTCCCTTAATGAAACATTCTACTTTTTTGTCGGAAATACACTGGAACCTCAAACTTAATCCAGCTTCGGGCTTGGGTATCGACGGCCTTGGAAGAAGTTCGAGTGAGCTGAAACGTAAACAGTCAGGGCCGAATACACGCGAGGATGCCGGAGAGTGGAGCGAGGAGAGCGCCCCTCTCCAAACCCCCCGCACCGTCTCATCCACGCGCCATCCACGATCTCATTTCGAAGATGGAGCGAGTTTGGGTGAATTCAGTTTGAGGTTGCAGTGTAATGTTTTTGTTAAAATTTAAAATGTTTTGTTGGAAATCGCTGTTTTTGGTGAGATTTAATTATTCGGATGAGAATTCAACTTTTAAGATGAAGAACGATTCTTTATAGTTGAAAACTAATATTTACGGACGGAAAATCCATCTTTCTTGTAGAAAAATTGTTTATTTGGCTTTAAAATTCAATATTTTGTTGAATTTCCTTTCTTTATTGAGTTAAAAATCTTTATTAGTTCAAAATTTCACCGTTATGTCGAAAATTCACTATTTGATTGATAATCCAACTTTTTTATTATAAATTCCATCACTTGTTGGCAATAATTCAATTGATGCTTTATGGTTATACCTAGGAAATTTTCGACTACAACAAAACTATTCCAAGCTTTACTTTCCGGAAAAGTAATAACTTTTCCAAAATCTGTGTTTTTCATTCATTGCCGTATTTGAGGACCACCAAATATTCCACCTTTCAACTTTTCCATACTAACACGAAAAAAATTTTTTTTGTAGAGTTGTGTTATAATATGAATTGAGAAAGAATTCTGTATGAACGAAAACTGAATTTTTCTACGAATTCGTGTTCGCAAGTTTGAATTTTTTGTCATTAATAAAGAATTCGGTTTGCCGTCTGAGATTAAATCCATCAGGAAATTTGTGTTAATTCATAAATTGATTGGTTACCTTCGATTTTGAAACCAAATTTTGACTTGTGTTTCTGTGAGTTTCAATCCTCGTGCTAAATCTGCTCTTTCTGGGCCAGAAAGGTACTTTTGAACTGCAAATCGTCTTTCCAGCTCATAAACTTGAGCGTGTGAAAACGCTGCTCTACTTCGCTTTTTTCGCCCTTGGAGACTCGAACCGTGTGATTGTGACTCGTAAATCTCCTCTTCCATATCATCTGCAAACAATTTCAAGGAGATTGATAATATCAATTAAAAGGACCTCAGGAGTCTTGAAACTCGTATTAGTAATTTCCTACATTCGATCTAGATTTATGGATGAGACGACGTAGCATAATTGAACAAATCTTGGATTCAGGAGAGTGCACACTTCCTGATACGTATTAGCTCCTATGGGTACATGGGTAATTCTACAAATACAGGGTGGCGACTTGCCCGGGAAAACCCGGGAAATGACCGGGAATTTGTTTAAAAACCGGGAATTTTCTTGACTCAACCTAGACAATCAAAAATTTTACCGTAAAAATACGAGAAATGACCGCTTTCATTCTATGAATTGAAAAGATATCCCATCATTGGATTTGGAGGATGCAACGTTCCTCTAGTCTGATTCTGAAAATTTTCAAATATAGCTGTATACTTAATGAGAGCAAGAATTTTAATTTTTTTACATTTAAGAAAAAACCTTTTCCAAATTTATTGCTCTCTGACATTTATATCATGGAATTGATGATAGCTCAAACATACAGGACGAATCATTTTCTCAATAAAAAAATAAAATTAAAAAATTAAAAAATAGATATATATATATATTATATTTTTTCATGCTTTATTTGCTTCCTCCTTATTCATCTGACTTGAGGCAGGGAGGTCGAATACTTTGAGTATTCGAATTGAGAAAAGAGCAAATTCAGAAAATTGCACTTCTAATTTAAAATTCTTCAAAATTTTAAAGTTCCCTGTTCATAATTTCAAATGAAGAAAGTACCTCAAACAGTTTTTAGAGTAGGATGCGTCGTAATTCGAATGAGAAATATATTTCTAAATTATAATGGAAAACTTGTTTACATTGTTCGTTGCGAATTCATCCTGTTTTAGTTAAAAAATCACCTGCTTCGTTGAAAATTAAATTCTTTTGTTGGAAATTACATTTTTTTTGTTGAAGTTACATTATGTTAATATAAAATCCACCTCTGATTGAAAATGTGACTACGTAGTTGAAAATCAATTCATCTGTTTTGAGTGAAGATTCAAGTACTTAGTTGAACATTGGTTTTCAAATTTAAAAATTAACCTATTTCTTTCAGAATTTATTTCCTTTATTTAAAAGTCGCCTGTTTTGTAGAAAATTGATCTTTATGGTTGAAAATTCACTTTTTTCGTATAAAATACATTTACTTCAGTTAAATATTCATCATTTTACCTGAAAATCCATCAGTTTGGTTGAATATTGATTTCTCTAACTGGAAATTTAACTGTTTTATCCATAGTGGAAAATGATCTTTTCTAGTTCAAAATTCAACTATTTGGATGAATATTCGTATTTATGGGTTGATTAATTAGTTCGTTGAAAATTCACATATTTTGTTGAAAAATTGATTTTTGGTATAAAATTATCTTTTCTCCGAAAGTTAATTTTCTTGTTTGAATTGAAAATTCAATTATTTCGCTGAAAACTCTTATATTTTCTTGAAAAAATGGACTTTTTGGTATGAAATTATTTTTTTCTTCGAAAGTTACTTTTCTTGTTGGCACGTTCTTCTTCACGGTTGAGAATCCAAGTTGAACCGTTGAATATTTTTCATATCAGTCGAAAATTCTTTGGGTTGAAAACTCTTTGAAAAATTGTATTTTTTGGTTAAAATTTAATTTTCAGTCTAAATTTCAACTATTCTAGTAGAGGGTTCATCATATCAGGTAAAAAGCTAAAAATTCGTCTTTCTGGTTTAAAATTCAACTGCTTCCGTTAAACATTTAGAATTTTATATGAAGATTCATCATTTTGCTTCAAAATAGATTTGTTTGAAAGTTAGTTTTTAGATACAAGTTGATTTTTTTCGGTTATAAGTAATTTTCTTCCACTGAAAATTGAACTTATTCAAAATGAAAATTCCATAGTTGTAGTTAAAATTAATTTGTTTGGTTAAATTCATAATTTGAGTATTAAAATTTTGGTTGGAAATATTTGATTTTCACCTCCATCGTTGAAAATTGAAGTCTCTAGTTGAATGTTTATCATTGTAGTTGGAAATTCATCATCTTGGTTTGCAATTTAAACTGTTCATAATTTTATTGGAAAATTCATTACTTTGGTTAAAAAAGAAACTATTTTTTTAGAAATCCATTTTTTTGTTGATATCCCTAAGTGATTTTTTCAGTTATAAGTTCCACTGTTTCAACTGTTGTAGGAAAATGATAATTTTTCGTGGGATATTTGAGTTTTTTTTTCAAAATTAATTTATTTGACAATTCTTGATCTGTTTTGTAAAAGGATGTTTAGAATGAAGGTCACAGATTGGAATACATGTTTGCGTTTTGCGATAAATATGAATATGTTACTTCAAGTTGACCGGGAAGATTGAAAAACTTGACCGGCAAAAACCGGGAAATGACCGGGAAATTGAAAACGTCCGCCAAATCGCTACCCTGAAATACAGGGAACTTTTTGGAAAAGTAAATTTTTTTAGGAAATATTTCCAAAATTTTTATTTGTGCTTGAATTTGGTTTCATTACAATAAAAAAAAAAGAACTTCTGAAAGTATGCACGCTACAAATTTATTTTAAAGGCTTGTGTAGCTTTTTGACGCCAGGCTTTATCTTATCATCAATTTCTTTTTAGAAAAAATAAATCAATCTTTGAGTATACTTCGAACATGGAAGATTTTACGTAGAAATTAATTTTTTTTCTGTGTTAACCTCATAATTCAATATAATAGCATTACGAAAAGTTTTGTAATAACAAATGATAGTAATTTTTGGATATTATAAATTTTTTACAGTCGTCACAACCAACTTTGGTACAAAATATACAATTGTTCTTAATACTACATGCATAACATGTATAATCATAAACGTTTATAATAATTCCACTGAATGTATGCAAATAAACAACAACCGTTCATGCATCTTGAAGGTAAATTAAGCTGGATTATACCAACATAACCTCTGCTAATCTGCCAAATTAAATTTAGGATCGAAAGAAGTCAAAGAGTTCCCAAATGAGAAGAATATTTTTCCAGTTTTAATTAGGATAATCGTATTCTTTGTTTATTTCAGTGCTTCTATGATTGAAACCAAATAATTCATCGAAAAATCATTACTTTTCGGCAAAAGTTCTTCGGAGAGGCATAGTTAGTCGGGCTACCCGGACAAGCCGAAAGTAAGGTTATGTCGATGGAGGTTACGTCGATGGAAAATAACACAACAAGTGTTCCTAAAGTTTCAAAGTAGATTGCATTGGAAAATCCTCTTGCGTCTTATTTTCCCTGTTTTGATATATATTTTTATCTTTTATTCATTAGATTTTGTTTACAAATATAGAATTGATTGTCAATTTCGTCGATGGATACTAATAAAAATACGCAAGGTTTCCGAAAACGTTTTCTTAATTTGTGAAGAAAGTTCCTTGTTTTCACATTCAAAGCTTGGAAGAATGAGTAGTGAGAGGTTTTTCTTCAATTCTAGGCCAAAATTGGTCCCAAAAAGGTATTCATAGTTGTCAATAAATGATCGTTATTTATGTATCGACGTAACCGAAAAAATATTTCCGTGGACAATTATATTTGCGTGAATGTGTTGTGAATATTGCATTGAAATTGAAATATTTATCATCAAAATTGTAATTTTTGTAATCAAACTTCATGACCCTCAAGAATATATTTTTAATTACTTCATTATTTATTTTATACGCGGCTGCAAAATATGCTTCAGGCATTTGTGGACATCTCTTGGAGCCATTTTTTGGACACGGAATATTTGTTTACTTTGAGTTATGATAATTTGATTCCATTTTAAATGTAAAACTTGTTGGAAGGTACTAAAATGAGCATCTTTATAGAGTTTAACATCAATACAAGCAATAGTTTGAGTAATATAACCCTTGGACCCGAAAGTTCTCCGTCTGTGGAGAATTACCCATATGGGACATTCTTTTACAAATCGTACAGATTTGGACGAAAGTTTACCGACCCATTTTTGATTGAGCTAATACTTTTTTTGCGGGTTCTTTATCAAAAAAGAGAAGGGTAAGAGAACGAGCTTCAACAAAAAAATAATTTCGGAATTATTATCAACAAATCGAAATAGTTTTAAACAAATAAAATTTAAAAATTGATTTTTAACTAGTTGGACCACTATGAATTAAGTTCTTAGTATTTTCATCGTATCCTACGTCAAATTTCCGATCGAAAAGAATTTATTATTGAAAATGTAGATTAATTATTAGGATTATTAAGATTATTATATACATTTCTTAATCAAGAGACACGAGCTTGTAAGAATATAGTTGGAATATCAAACTGAAAGTCTATCCGTGAAGACGAATTTATAAAATAATACATTTTTGGAAGAAAAGAGACGAATTTTCTAGAAGGTAGTTTAAGTTTCTAGAAGGTATTTAATTTTCAATCTTGAAATTCAAATTTTTTACCAGAAGAAATGAACATTCCTAATCCAGAAAGACGACTTAAATCCAAAATCATGAAATATTTACAAAACAGTATCGAATGATTAAAATAGAGGCAATTATAAGAAAGCCGATTCAATCCAAAGGATAAATCTTCTATCCAAGAAGACAAATTTTGGAGATAATAAATTTTTTTCAAAAAAAAGACGAATTTGCTAGGAGGTAATCAAAGCTCCTAGAGGGTGGTTGGATTTTCAACCTGTACAGTTAAATCTTCAACGAAAAAATTCGTTTTTAACGTTAAAATATAAATTTTCTACCAGAAAAGATGAATATTTCCAATCCAATCTTTTCTGGTAGAAAATTTATATTCCAACGTTGAAAACTAACTTTTTCGTTGAGGATTTAACTGTTTAGGTTGAAAACCAACCACCCTCTAGAAGCTTCAATTACCTTCTAGCGAATTCGTCTTTTTTCTTGAGAAAAATGTATTACTTTCAATGTTTGTCTTCTTGGATAGACGATTTGTCCATTTGGATTGGATTAGTTTTCTTTATTAAAACTCTTTTTGTTAATAACTCAATACTGTTTTGCTAATATTTCATCCTTTTGAATGTAATTTGTCCTTCTAGATTGGGAATATTCATCTTTTCTGGTAGAAAATTTATATTCCAACGTTAAAAATTAACTTTTTTGTTGGGCGTTCAACTTTTCAGGTTTAAAATCCAATCACCCTCTAGAAGCTTTAATTACCTTCTAGCGAATTCGTCTTTTTTCTTGAGAAAAAATGATTACTTTCAATGTTTGTCTTCTTGGATAGACGATTTGTCCATTTCGATTGGATTAGTTTTCTTTATTAAAACTCTTTTTGTTAATAACTCAATGCTGTTTTGCTAATATTTCATCCTTTTGAATGTAATTTGTCCTTCTAGATTGGGAATATTCATCTTTTCTGGTAGAAGATTTATATTTTAACGTTAAAAATTAACTTTTTTGTTGGGCGTTCAACTTTTCAGGTTTAAAATCCAATCACCCTCTAGAAGCTTTAAT
>WSXT02209504.1:19501-33317 GCA_011762715.2 Neuroterus valhalla
ATATTTGAAGTATTTCAGAGGATTTTGAAGCTTTCGGGGTATTTTCTAAAATCTAATAACTTTCTGATAAGTTTTCACAAATTCAAGGGATTTTAAAGTATTTGGAATACTTTAGGGTATTTAGGAAGGTTCAAGAAAACTTCCATTGATTTTTATGAATTGAGGATTTCCAATAATTTTTCAATTTCGAGGGATTTAAAAGATTTTAGGGTATTTGTAAAGATTCTAAGAAATGTAGAATATATTTCAATGAAATAAAGATAGTTCAAAGGGTTTGGGATATTGTGTGGTATTTCAAAGGATCCAAAGGAATTTTCAAAAGGTTTGATATATTTGAAGTATTTCAGAGGATTTTGAAGCTTTCGGGGTATTTTCTAAAATCTAATAACTTTCTGATAAGTTTTCAAAAATTGAAGGGATTTCATAGTATTTGGGATACTTTCGGGTATTCATAAAGATTTCAACAAAATTTCGATTGATTCTTAAAAATGAAGGATTTTCAACAAATTTACCATTTCGAAGGATTTGAAAGGCTTAAAGGGTATTTGTAAAGATTCTAAGAAATTCACAATAGCTTGTAATGAATTCGAGGGAGTTCGAAGGTTTTTGAATCTTGTGGGGTATTTCAAAGGATTCCATGGAATTTTCAGAATGTTTGATACATTCGGAGGAGTTTAGAAGATTAAGAAATTTTTCGGAGTATTTGCTAAAATTCCAAGAACTTTCTGATATATTTTCAAAAGTTTAAGGGATTTAAAAATATTTTTAAGACTTTGGGTTAGGTTATTTATAAAAATTCTAAAAGATTTTAAATATGTAACCATGAATTGAGGATTTCGGACATATTTTCGAGAATTTAAAGGATTTCAAGGGTTTTCGGGTATTTCTTAAGATTCTAAGACATTTCTAATAGATTTTAGTGAATAAGAGAGATTTCAAAAAGTTTCGAATACTATAGGGTATTCGAAGAGATTCAATAAAGTTGTTATCAATTCCAGATATTTCGAAGGATGTTAAAAGTTTTATGGAATATTTGTTTATACTCTCCCCCTATTTTCCATGTATTGTAGCTGTTGCTCTTGGTGGTTCGGAGCCCACCTTAAACTGTAGGTCCTTCCAGCCCCTACGTTTAAAGGTGGTATGTTATTTTTGAAGATCCTAAAAGATTTGTTAAAGATTTCAATGAATAAAAAGGATACTAAAGGGGTTTGAATAATAATATCAAATATTTGGATAATTTAATAACCAACATCTTGGAGACATTTCTCAGTTTTTATTTTTATACAAAAGCCTCCCTGGGATCTCTTCTTTTATGTGGCCAAAAATCAGGGGAAAATCAAGGACACCATAGAAAACAATGTGCGAAGAAAAAAAAATCTGACACGCCCTTCATGATAAAAAATTTGTCGTCCATTTCATTAGGTATTCGGTCGATAAAGCCGGAAAACCGGTATTTATATACTAGGAAAATGCGATTGAAATGTGATTTATTGGAGATTGTAATCGGCAAATCCCCACTTGGGAAATAGGTTAGGTTCATCGTTTATCGTCCTTATGGCTCTCCTATTGGTGGTTCGTTTTCCTTATCATTAAGCCCTGAACTTCTCTCTTTCGTATCAGACCTTCGTATATGTGCTCGTAATTCGATCCACCGTCTCCGAGCGTCGCGGCGCCTTGACGTTTTTCCGCGCCGCTCCTCGCCTGATTTGTGACGTCAGCTGACGCACGCTGGAGTCGGATTTGCCCTTTTTGATTTTCCCCCTTGAGTGAGAACAGTGACGCCGAGAGTTGTTAAATCTTATGAGAAAATATAGAAAGGGATTTATTTTCAAGAGAGGAATTCGAAATTCTAATTTTTGAACTTATTCCGACATTTTTATTTCGGAATTTTTGGAATTGAATCCGGAATTCAGTTTAATTTCATTGAATTCTAATTGATTCTGTGGAATTCCTATCAATTTCTTTTAATTTATTATATTCTATCGATATTCAAATAATAATATTGAAATCAGATTCTCGAAATGCTTTTGAATATAGTTATATTTATTAGATTTCATTTGAATACAAGTTTATTCCTCACCTTTGAAGTTTATTTCCACCTTTGGATTCCATAAAACTCTCTTGGATTTCGTGTAATGCATAATATTCAAAGAAAATCTATAAAAAATCATAAGATAAAATTATTGTTCAAATTGTTATGAATTCATTAATATTTTAACTTCGGGCCTAATTTTCCCAATTGGATTGTATGTTGTTCTAGGACGCTTAAAATAATTGTCGAAAGTGTTCATGAATACAATGGGTTTTCAGGGATTTTGAAGATTCAGGGGTAATTTTCTGAATTCGAAGAATTTTTTTATGGATTTGATTAAATTTGTGGAATTTAAAAGTATTTGAAATATTTTAGTGTATTAAGAAGGATTCGGAAATATTTACAATAAATTTTCATAAATTAGAAGGATTTTGAAGATTTTCCAAGTATTTTCTGAAATTTTAGGAACTTTCTGATAGATTTTCAAAAAATAAAAGATACTGAAAATTTTCCTATGGGTTCTTCTAAATTAGGGATTTTCATTAGATTTACATAGTTTCAGGTATTTCAAAGGTTTCAGGGTATTTCTGAAGATTCTCAGAAATTTCCATTGGATTTCAATAAATTTGAGGGATTTTAAAGGGTTTGGAATATTGTTCGGTATTCGAAAAAAGTCTAAGGAATTTTCGAAAGATTCCATGAGTTCAATAGGTCTTGAAGTATTTTAGAGGTTTTGATGGTTTCAGCGTATTTTTGAAATTCTGAGAACTTTTTGATAGATTTTAATCAATTTGAGGGATTTCAAAAAGTTTGGAATATTGTTCGGTATTCGAAAACAGTATAAGGAATCTTCAAGAGATTTTATGAGTTCAATTGGTTTCAAAGTATTTTAAAGGTTTTTGATGGTTTCAGGGTACTTTTGAAATTCTAAGAACTTTTTGATAGATTTCAATAAATTTGAGGGATCTTGAAGGGTTTAGAATATTGTTCGGTATTCGATAAAAGTCTAAGGAATCTTCGAAAGATTTCATGAGTTCAATAGGTTTTGAAGTATTTTAGAGGTATTTGATGATTTCAGGGTATTTTTGAAATTCTGAGAACTTTTTGATGGATTTTAATCAATTTGAGGGATTTTAAAAAGTTTGGAATATTGTTCGGTGTTCGAAAACAGTATGAGGAATCTTTGAGAGATTTTATGAGTTCATTGGTTTTTAAGTATTTCAAAGGTTTTCGATGGTTTCAGGGTATTTTTGAAATTGTAAGAACTTTTTGATAGATTTTAATAAATTTGAGGGATCTTGAAGGGTTTAGAATATTCTTCGGTATCCGATAGAAGTCTGAGGAATCTTCGAAAGATTTCATGAGTTCAATAGGTTTTGAAGTATTTCAGAGGTTTTTGATGGTTTCAGGGTATTTATGAAATTCTGAGACTTCTTTGATAGATTTTAATAAATTTGAGGGATTTTAAAAAGTTTGGAATATTGTTCGGTATTCGAAAACAGTATAAGGAATCTTCAAGAGATTTTATGAGTTCAATAGGTTTTGAAGTATTTTAAAGGTTTTTGATGGTTTCAGGGTATTTTTGAATTTCAAGAACTCTTTGATAGATTTTATTAAATTTGAGGGATTTTAAAGGGTTCAGAATATTGTGCGGTATTCGATGAAAGTCTAAGGAATTTTCGAAAGATTTCATGAGTTCAATAGGTTTTGAAGTATTTTGGAGGTTTTTGATGGTTTCAGAGTATTCTTGAAGTTCTGAGAACTCTTCGATAGATTTTGATAAATTTGAGGGATTTTAAAGGGTTCAGAATATTGTTCGGTATTCGAAAAAGTCTAAGGAATTTTCAAGAGATTTCATGAGTTCAATAGGTTTTGAAGTATTTTAAAGGTTTTTGACGGTTTTTAGGGTATTTTTGGAAATTTCAAGAAATTTCTGATAGATTTGAATAAATTTGAGGGATTTTAAAGGATTTGGAATATTGAACGGTATTCGGTAAGACTTCGAGGAATCTTCGAAAGATTCCATGAATACAATAGGTTTTAAAGGATTTTGAAGGTTTCAAGTTATTCTTTTGGATTCAAAGAATTTTTTTATGTATTCGATTAAATTCGAAGGATTTTGAAGTACTTGAAGAATTTTAGGATATTTGTAAGGATTTGAAAATATTTACAAGATATTCTCATAAATAAGGATTTTGAAGATTTTTGCGGTTTTTTCTGTAATTCTAAGAACTTTCTGGTGGATTTTAAAGAATTGAAGGGATTTCAAAATGTTTGGAATACTTAAGGGTATTTATAAATATTCTGAAAATTTTCTTATGGGATCTTGTAAATCAGGGATTTATCAATAAATTTACATAATTTAAGGTATTGAGAAAGGTTTCAGGGTATTTCTAAAGATTCTGATAGATTTGTATTAGATTTCAATAAATTTGCGGAATTTTAATGGGTTTGGAACATTGTCCGGTATTCGACAAGAGTCTAAGGAATCTTTGGAAGATTTCAAGAATTCAATAGGTTTTGGAGGATTTCAAAGGTTCTTGATGGTTTTAGGGTAATTTTCGAAATTCTAAGAACTTTTTGATAGATTAGGATAAATTCGAGGGATTTCAAAGGGTTTGGAATTTCGTACGGTATTTGATAAAACCACAAGGAATCTTCGAAAGATTTCAAGAATATAATAGGTTTTGAAGGTTCTTGATGGTTTCAGGGTATTTTTTGAAATTCTAAGAACTTTTTGATAGATTTGGATAAATTCCAGGGATTTTAGATGGTTTCGAATATTGTACGGTATTTGATGAGACTCCAAGGAATCTTCGAAAGATTTCAAGAATTTAATAGGTTTTGGAGGATTCTAAAGGATTTTGGAGGTTTAAAGGTACTTTTTGGTATCCTAAGAACTTTTCCATAGATGTCGACAAATTTGAGGGATTTTGAAGAATTGGGGGCTACGGTGAAAAATCCGAAAATGCTCAGGTCACCCACGGAAAAAGACAAAAACATAGAAGAGGCTAGAGGCCAGATGGAAGGGGTCAATTTGGAAGAAATTCGAAAAATGATGTTAGAAGTGATGGAAATGCAGGAAAAGAAACGGAAAGAACGGGGGAGAGGGGGGATAAGGCGGGAAACGGCGAAACTCAGAAGAGAAATGGAGAAATGGAAGAAAGTGGGTGAAAACTTGGAAAAAAGGATGCAGAGCCTAGCCTAGATCAACAACTAGAGAAGCAGGATCCGAAGAAAAGAGTGGAGGAGTCGAAATAGGGATAGAGAGACTACGAAACGCCAGTCAGAAAGTTGAAGAAGGGAGATGGAGAATGAGGAGGGGAATAGGGAAAGGTCTTTAACAAGTGCCAGATACACTGTCGTATACACAGGTCCAGGGGCTCTCATGGTGGCGGATGTTCCCTAACGTGAGCTAAAAAGTTCCGCAAACGGGCCACTGAGTATAGTGGCGCATATGTCGAGGGCTTCAGAATTTAAAAATCAAAACAAAGCACGGTCGTCTAACCGACGATCTAACCCAGGTAAACCAAAAATGTCTAAAGACGAAGTGTCAGCAAAATTCACAGTATTAAATAAAACCTGCAAAATGTCTAGTTGTTCTGTGCCAAATTATGAGACAAATGAGTCAAGATTTGAAGGCAAAACATCAACTTTTAAAGTGTCGAGTGATATTTTGGTACGAAAAGATAGGGAATTGTGTCTCCCCGGCGTGAACTTTCAGAACTCTACTATTACGCCACCACTAGAAGTGGCGATAAGAAGTAAGGAGTAAAGTAATCGACGATGGAAGAAGGAATAAAATGGCGCTGGTAAAATTGAAGAAAAGGGAACATAAGAGGGAGATAATGCTGAAGAAAAGGCACTTACATGGCTGTGGAAAGGGAATAGGAAATGAAATGAGGTATTTCGCGTTTCGATCGTGTACAAACTATAAAAAGATTTGTCGACGTTTCGCGAACGTTAAAGTTCGCATCTTCAGGACTGGCCTAAAACGAAATGATTAGACACGGGAACAAAGGAATATGCAGTATAAGTTAAGGAAAATAGCGGGAGAGGAGAATAAAAACGGGAAGGAAACGTGGGTTAAGTATGGGAAAGTAAAAATACAAGATATATGGTGGAATCGGGATGAATAGACAGAAAACTTAGTAAAAAGTGCGGTGTCAGGGGACTGTAAGAGAAAGGAAGGGAAGAGGATGGGGATACGTGATAGTAGAAAGCAAAAAGAAAAGGAAAGGAAGGAAAAGGTGAATGGAAAATGTTACTGGAGTGTTGCAAGATTGGAGAGAAAAGATAGAGAATATATGAGAAATTTGGAACAGTGGGAGGTGGTAGTAATAATAGAAACGTGGCTAGATGAAAAAGGATGGAAAAGAGTAAGGGGAAGGTTACTAAGTGGTTACAGTTGGAAGGTTTAAAATGCAAAGTGGAGGAATAGGGAAAAGCATAGCAATGGGAGGAATGGTGATGGGAATGAGGAAGAAATATCAAGCAGAGGAGGATAGGAGATTGATGGAGGAAGGAATTGAAGGATTATAGGTAGATGAGATGATATGGAAAGACAGAGATGGAAGATAGTGGAAGTGTATGGGAACAGAGATATGCAGGGGAAATCTAAGGGGATAAAAGAACTGATGGAAGAAAATAAAGAGGGGATTATTCTTGCAGTAGGAGAAGAATCTAATGCAAGGAAAAGAGATGCAGGATGGAAGGGATAGGGAAAAGAGCTACAGAGATAATCTTAAGACAAGTTACTTAATGGGGAAGGGAGGAAATGGTTAAAGTGCTTGGAGGAAAAAGGATGGTTTACCATAAACAGAAATATAGAGAGGAATGAAGAAGGTAAATATACATGTTCGGGAAGTGAAAAAGGAATGATCATTGACTACGTGATGGTGGACGACGAGGTAACAGAGAAGGTCAAGAAACTAAAGGTAGGAGATTATATAGATCCTGATTACTTTCTATTAATACTGAAATTAGAGGGTAATAAGAGTATAAGAGATAAGGGTAAAAAGGAAGTAAGGGTAAAAAGTACAGGAAGAGGAGATTTGTCAATGGAAGAAGAAGAAGAGCAATTAAAGGAGGAGCTAAAGGATGTGAAAATGGGAGAAGGAAATGTGAATGAAGAGATGGAAATAATGATTGGAGAAATAAACAGATTATTAGAAGAAACAAGAAAGGTTGAACTCAGTGAGGTAGGGAACGCAAATGGATGAGATAAGGAATGTAAAGAGAAAAAGAAGGAAATGAGAAACGAACTTAGAAGATGGAGAAAAGGAAAAAATAGTGGAGATGAATACAGAATAAAAAAGAGGAGGAAAATAGAAGGTTTGAAGAAGATGCGAGGTTGGCTAGAACGGAAGAAGAGGTTTAGAAAGTAATAAATAAAGAGAAAGAAATGAGGACATGGTTAAACGAGGACATTGAGATGGCAGAATGGAAAAATTGTTCCATGGATCTGCTAGAAGGGGTAGGGAATACTTCAGGAATACTGGGAGAAGAGAAAGCTGCAGATCTAGATGAAATTCCAAATGAAGTATGGGAAAACGGGGAAAAAGAACTAAAGGAATGGGCCTGCATAATGTGCAATAGAGTATAGAGAGGAGAAGGTTGGCCAGAGATGTGGGAGGAAGGGATAGTGGTACCGATATTGGAAAGCAAAGGAGAGGAGGTTAAGGATCATAGGGGAGTGACGCTTACGCCAACCTTGTACAAGTTATATATAATTGTATTATCGGAGAGAATAAAGAAAGAAGTTGAGGAAAAAGAGATAGAGTATGGACGGTTTTTGGATTTGAGGCAGAAATATGTGGATGGAAGAAAAGGGAAGAGATGGAAAGGTGACAGGAACAATATGTAAGATGGACTCTAGGCGTGGACTGGAGGACACCTGGATCTATGATGAAAGAGGAAATGCAAAGGGATAAATTAAGTATCAGAGCTGAAAAGGGAGCATGGAAATTTGAAGAAAAGCTAAGGGAGGAGAAGGGAAGGGAGAGGAGTAAGCAAATGAATGTCTAGAGGAGGTAGAAGAAAGAAGAAGGCGGGTGATTGAATCAACGAAATGGGGAGAAGGGAGTTCTCTATAGATAGTGATATAGGAGAGGAAACTGGAGTCAAATTTGAACCTATAGAAGAAAAGGATGAGGAAAGCTAATTACTAGAAAGATAGGGAAGGATTCAGGAATCACAATAAATTGAATGGTATAAGATAATAAAAAAGAAACGGCTACCAAAGTATTTGGAAAGAGGTTGGGAGGGAAAAGATGGCCAAGAATAGCAAGATTCAGATTGAGGGAGAAGGTCAGAGAGGCGATACATTGGGGAGAAAAGGAGAAAAGAAAGTGTAGAATATGTGAATAGGAAGAAGAAACATGGGAACATATATGGGAAGGATATATGAGAAGAATGGAAGATAAAGGAAGCTGGCAAGAGAACGTGGTAAGGATTCAGGGGTGGAAGGGCAGGGGGGAGAGTGGATGAGGAAATTGGAGGGAGCTGGAGGAGCGAATGATACACACTGAAAGAGTGATTTTGGAAATGGAAAGGTCAAGGTGGAACAGAAGTAAAAGAATATAATAATGATAATAATAATATTGATAATAATAATGATAGTGGTAGCGAAAATTGTAGATTCTATTTACTTACGTTGAATCCCCTTGAATTCTACTGATTGATGTATCCTTTCAATTTCTTTTAATCGAGGTAACTTTTCCTTGAATTATAATTTATTCTATCAAGCTTGGTCAAATTGGAATCGAATTCTTGGAATTCCCTTGCCATCTAAAATATGAATTCTTTGAATTCTCTGTTAGGTATCATTAAATTCTAATAAACTTCGTAGATTTTGAATTGAATTCTTGGAATTCCTTTAAGTTTCGTTCTGTTGAATTGAATATCCTCAAATTGAATCTCTCTTTCCAAATTTTATTAAATTTAATCACAAAATTTTTATTTAAAGCTTCATTTTACAATTCTGAAATTTCGAAATTTGTTCTGTAGTCCTATCTGATTCTGTTGAATACCCTTGAATTTTAATAGATTTTTCCGAACTTGGTTGAATTTTAGGAAGAAGAGGAAAATGAATCAGGGAAAGGAAGGAGAGAAGAGAGTTAGGAAAGCAAGAAAAGAAGAGAAGGAAATAAGAAAGGAAAAAAGGAAGAGGAGAGACGAAAAAGAACAGGAGAGAATTAAGAAAGTAAGAGCAGGAGAGAGTTGAGAGAACAACAGAAGTATAGTGTTATGATGGGAAGAGAAAAAGATAAGGAGAGAGTTAACAGTAGAAGAGAGTTAGAAGAAGAAGGAAAGAAGAGAAGGGAGAAGAAGGGAAGAAGAGAAGAAAAGAGTCAAGAGAAGAAGAGGAGAGAAGAAGGAAAGGAAGAAGGAAATGAGAGAAGAAAAGAGCTAGGAGAAGCAGAGAGATAAGGAAGGAAGATAGTTGAGAGAAGAAGAAAAGAAGAGAATAAAATGAGGAGGAGAAAAGGGAAAGGTGGAGAGAAAATGAGAAGAAGTTAGTCAGAAGAAGAAAAGAAGAGAGTTGAGAGGAGAGGAAGAGCAGGGAAGGAAAGGAGAAGAGAAGAAGAAGAGGAGCGTTAGGATAAGAAGGGAAGAAGAGAGTTAAGAATGGTTGAGCAAGAGAGAAGAGGAGAAAGAAGAGAAGAAGAAAGTCAAAAGAAAAAGAGAAGATGAGGAGAGAAGAACATGTGAAGAAAAGAAGAGTAGAAGAGAGTTAAGTGAAGTGATGAAGAAGAAATGAAATGAAGAGGAAAAAAGAGAATCAAGAGAAATAAAGAGGTAGGAGTAGTAGGAGAAGTAGGAGAAAGTTGACTTTGTCGGGTAAATAGAAGGAGGGGATAAGGTAGGATGAGATGGGTATAGGTGGAGCTAGAGTAAGACAACCTCAAATATAAGCGTGCTGATAAATGTTAGGTATAGTAGGAGAAGCTAATATAGATACTTTTTTCTGTAAGAAATGATAGTGCGTAGGAGAGGCCTTTTTGTGGGTGGATAGGTCGACGAAGGTAAGGTTTCAAGCAACTAAGGATAGACTTGGAGGGAATAAGGATACACTTAGGAGAAATAAAAAAGGATGATCTTGGTATAATCTGTATCAGAGTATGTGATGGTGTATGTGAATATCGAGTAGGAGGGGCCAGAGTAAGGATGGATGGATGTAGGCGGAGCCTAAATAGGATGACCTAAACAAGCTTGGATAGTGCAGGAGGGGCGTACATGGATTTTCTTTTCTGTGTGGAATGCTTGAGTCGGAGGGTTTAGGGTAGAAGGAAGGCTTATATTGGTCGGCTGAAAAGAGGAGTATCTGCAGGAGGATGTGATGGATAACTGGTGGAGTGTCAGACGGATGACCTAAAGTCTGAGGGTGTTGATATGAGATTTTAGAGTGTAAGAGGTGCTTACACGGATGCTGCTTCCTCTAAGAAAGTCGCACATAAGAAGCATCAAGGGAGTGGGATGAGAGGATGTTATATCAGTAGAATGAGAGTAGGAAGGATCAAAGTAGGTGAACTTAAGGTAGGCGGAGTTGAAGTAGGTGGGATGAAAGCAGGGAAGGTGTTATGGAGATGGGATTGGAGTAAGAGTGGTCCAAGAAAAACAAGTTAGAGAATAAGGGGCTAAAGTGGGAGGAGCTAAAGCAGAGGGATATAAAGTGGGAGGAGTTATATTAGGAGTAGCTGAAGTATGAGGAGCTGGAGTAGGAGGAGCTATAGTAGGAGGTGCTAAAGAAGAAGGAGCTAGAGTAGGAGTAGCTGCAGTAGGATGAGTTACAGTAGGAGGGGCTAGAGAAGGAGGAGCTAGAGAAGGAGGAGCTGGAGTAGGAGTAGCTGGTGTAGGAGGAGCTAGAGTAGGAGTGATTAAAGTGTGAAGCGGTAGAATAGGGGTGTTCAAATTAGGAGGATCGAGTTTGCTGTATGTGGAAATATAGTAGGAGGAACCTGAGTAGCAGAAAACTGCTTAAGGCGTAGTTCAACTGATCCTTGGGCAGATTCTGGAAATTCTGAAAAATATTTTTATATTTATTGGAGTTCATTTGGATACCAGCTTATTCCACAGATTACCTTCGGATTCCATAAAACTTCCTTGAATTTCGTGGAATGCATAAAATAAGGTAAAAATTTATTGAATATCATAAACACAATTTTTGTCCAAATTTTTAGGAATTTATTGATGTTTTACCTTCGGGCTTAATTTCCTCGATTGGATTGTATGTTGTTCTAGAAGGCGTCGAAGAATTTTCGAAAGTTTTCATGAATTCAATGGGTCACATGCCTTTACGGTAATAAGAGGAGAAGGAGACAAGAGAGTTAAGATAAGAAGAGAGTTTAAAGATGAAGAGAATTTAGAGAAGAAGAAAAAGAACGAGTGGATGGTGATAGGTGTGGGCAGGGAGAAAGGGAGGAGTGGAGGATTCATTTTATTTCTCCTTGGTTTTAGAACCTCGTGTATGCTGATAAAGGTTAGTTGTAGCAGGATGAGCTTACATAGATACTTTTTTCAGTAAGAAATGATAGTGTGTAGGAGAGGCCTTTTTGTGGGTGGATAGGTCGACGTAGGTAAGGTTTCCAGCAACTAAGAATAGACTTGGGGAATATAAGGATAGATTTAGGAAAAATAAAAAAGGATGATCTTGGTATAATCTGGATCAGGGTATGTGATATTTTATGTGTATATAAAGTAGGAGGGGCCAGAGTAAGGTTGGATGGTTAAAGGCGGAGCCTGAATAGGAGGACCTGAACAAGCTTGGATAATGTAGGAGGGGCTTACATGGATTTTTTTTCTGTGTGGAATGTTTGAGTCGAAGAGAGTAGAGTAGCAGGAAGGTTCATTTTGGTGGGTTGAAGAGAGGAGCTTCAACAGGAGGATGGGATGGATAACTAGTGGAGCGTGAGACGAAATACCTGAAGTCTGAGGGTGTTGATATGAGATTTTAAAGTGTAAGAGGTGCTAGTGGGATGAGAGGATGTTATATTGGTAGAATGAGAGTAGGAGGGGTCAAAGTAGGTAAAGTTAGGTAGGCGGAGTTAAAGTAGGTTGAATGAAAACAGGAAAGGTGTAATGGAGGAGAGATTGACGTAAGAGTGGTCAAAGAAGGACAAGTAAGAGTGGGAGGGGCCAAATTGGGAGGGGCTAATGTAGATGAAGCTGAAGTAGGAGGAGCTGAAGTAGCTAGAGTAGGAGGAGATAAAGTAGGAGAGGATATAGAAGGAGGAGCTGGAGTAGGAGTAGTAGAAGGGATTAAAGTAAGAAGCGGTAGATTATGGGTGTTAAAATTGGGAGGGTTGGTTTTGATGTATGTGGAAATAAAGTAGGAGGAGCCTGAGTGACAGAAGACTGCTAAAGGCGTGGTTCGACTGATCCTTGGGCTAAAATACACAGGGTTTTCCCAATCTAAGGTTCGAAATTCTCCTTTCTATCCCATAAAAATATATTATAAACCACCCTAAACATATTTAAAAGGCTTGTAAACAGCGATAGATTATTCTGGGTTTTGGAAATGTAATATTTTATGGGAAAACATCGGGACTTTATATGATCCCTCCCTAGTCTTATTTATTGAGAAGCGTCAAAATATCTCGTGCCTGCTGGCTTTTAGTTTCTCGAGCTGTCGTTTCGCAGTCGTAGTCTATCGATTGCACACACCGAGTAGTAAATGATGGCTTGGGTCATATTTTTCCCATGTCACGATCGCATGAGACTACAGGAGTGAATTGAAATCCATTAACTCTCGTAAGACGTCTGCTTTTGGACTACTTTGACACGAATATGTTAGTTTTTCATTTTTGCATTCATCGGGTTGAATGCAGCACTACTTTAATTGGATGATTGTGGATTCTTTTTTGTTAAAGCTTTTCCGGCTTTAGCGAATACATTCTCATCTCGTGTCTCGTGCTGCGCACTCGATAAAAGTTTGCCCAAAGGGGTAGAGGAGTTTTGTTGCCTATTTTTTTTCATATGTTTTGTATTTTTTCTAGAAATATGATTGTTTCATGTTTTACTTTATTTTATATGATTTAGGCAAAAATTTAAGCAAAAAATTAGCATCGGAAAAATTTTAACTAATTTATAGATCTTTTTCGGAAACCTATGTCTTTTCGTTGTTTCCTAAGCTTGTCACAATCGTCCGAAATTTAATTTTTTTCATTTTTTAAATGGTTTTTTATATATAAACCAAAAACTACTTGTCCTATCAAAAAGTAAATTTTACAAAATTCGTAAATGTTTTTTTGCTGCACAATTTTTTCCATTTATATTTCACCGTACCTTGCATAGTTTGACCAAAAAATGAAACTTTCTATTTTTTATCACTTTTCGTGCGACCAAAATTTGATTTTTCGGTTTTTTGAGAAAATTCAAAAAGTTGTAAAGACTATCTTGTAGGGCTCCCGAAAATAAACATTGTTTCGTCCATACCCTTTTTTCATATCTTCTTTTGTTCAGCTAAAAATTCTCATTTTTGTTTATATTTTGGAATTTTGAAAATGCCACAACCCTGACAATTCTGTTTTTTAAAAAAAAATCATGAGGAAAAATTGTTTCACTTTTTACCTACTACAAGAAATCGTACTTACAATTTTGAAATCTTTGAAAATGAATATAAAAAAAATTTCAAAATGCTCCCCCTCTCTTATTTTTGATCCAAAATAGCTGGTTAACGAACTCGACTCGTCTTTTTGGTCCCTGGAAATGGGTGCCAAAGCACGATCGAATATGATCATTCTTTCGAAAGTTATCGAGTTCACAGATTATTACATTCTCATC
>WSXT02209515.1:0-17896 GCA_011762715.2 Neuroterus valhalla
AAAGAGAATTCACACTCATCAAGTTAAAGTAGTCGACATTTCGCTTTTGAGTTTTACAAGCTCTATATAAAACTGCGGGGAGGTGCAAAGCCTGAGCGCGTAGCGCGAGGAAAATTCATAACCGAGCGCGGAGCGCAAGGTGAGATCACCATCGAGCACGAAGGGCGAGATCCCAAAGACGCGCGCCCTAGGCGCGCTCAAACTTGCGAGCGAAGCGAGCTGCGCGCCCAGCGCGCGATGAGAATGTGCCCGCGAAGCGGGCAGATTTTTTCTTTTTTTTTTGTGCAATCAAGAACGGAATTCTCGATTTTTTGAGAAAATTCGAAAAGTCGTATTCACTATATTGTAGGGCTCCCGAAGAGAAACATTTTTGCTCTCCGACCCTCTTTTCACTCTTGCGTTATTTGGCTGAAAATTCTCATTTTCTTTTACATTTTTGGATTTTGAAAAAGTCCAAAAAAATGCTCAAAATGTTCCCCCTTTTATCTGGCTTTTATCAAAAAAAGTCATAGAGATAAATTGTTTCATTTTTTACCTACTACACTAGAAACCGTTCTTATAATTTTTAAGTCTTGGAAAAAAGTCCAAAAAAATGCTCAAAATGTTCCCCCTTTTATCTGGCTTTTATCCAAAAAAGTCATAGAGATAAATTGTTTCATTTTTTACCTACTACTAGAAACCGTTCTTATAATTTTTAAGTCTTGGAAAAAAGTCCAAAAAAATGTTCCCTCTTTTATCTGGCTTTTATCAAAAAAAGTCATAGAGATAAATTCTCTCATTTTTTACCTACTACTAGAAACCGTTCTTATAATTTTTAAGTCTTGGAAAAAAGTCCGAAAAAATGCTCAAAATGTTCCCCCTCTTTCATTTTTCATCCAAAATAGCTAGCTAACGAATTCAGGCTGTCTCTTCGGTCCTTCGAAATGTGTGCCAAAGGGCAATCCAATCCGCAATCCCACCTCCGTGAAAACCATTTTTTCTGACTCAGGGGGTCTCAAAACGTGGAGATTTCACGAAATCCGCGAAAGTCATTTTTCGCATAAAACCAATACCTTCTCATTCAGAATGAGATTGTAAAAAACAATTTAATTATGAACAAAATGCAATGATGAAAAATTATAGCAACTCCCTTTTCATAGTTGTGTATGCATTGTAATAAACTTTGTATAAATATCTTATAATTTTAAAAAAATGAATCCTTCGGATGGCCGTAAATGAAGGTCAAGTTCGTAAGCCAGCTATTGTGGTAAAATTTTAGATAAATATTTTATCTTCTCTGATGAGAATGTAATCAAATTTAATAATCGTACTAATAAGGTACCGGCTTTCCTCATCGGCGTATGTCTCCAATGAGAGTCGATCTTACGAGGAGCGCAGCGTATAAATCAACGCGGGACTACACTGGCACTGGGCCACGCATTCACGCATGCATATGTGGATCTTGCACGGTCCCGCGCGAGATGCATTCGAAGCAGGGGGCCAAATCCGTACGAGTCTTCTCAAGGCATATTGGGCTCAATATTAGGATGTTTCATACTCCCTTGTTCTTTTGTCAACATCGCTACGAAAATTCGAGTCATTTGTCTTTGAAGCTCAAGAACTTAGCCCCCAAAAATTCTAGCTCAATAGGTAAATAGTCATTTTGAAGCCTGATGTGCTCGACGGAAATAGGTTAAAAACCAGAAATCCAAAAAAAATGGTGTGCTTTGCAGACAGTCTTTGTTAAAAATTAACAATTGACAATTAACAAGAGTCAAGTTCGGAGCTATATTTTTTATTGAAAATGAGATGTGGAAAATCTGAAATATTCATGCAGATTCTCAAAAACCTATGAACAATATCCTCTCAACAAATTCAAAAAATATTGCAAATGTTTGGCTCAAACTAAAAAAATATACAAGCATACCATTTTCTGTTCTAATGAAGATATTGAAGTGATTCAAACTCCAAAGTGTTACGTAAAAGCTCTGCAATTATTTACGGTTTTCAAAAAATATGCAATTGCCTTTTTCCTGTAAGGGGGCTTCCATAAACCACGTAGACCAGTTTTTGCCACTTTTTGACTCCCCCCTCCTACCATGTGGTCCACCGTAATATTATTGTCGACCCCCCCCCCCCTAGGGTGCTACGTGGTTTTTTCATATTCCTTGTAAAACGAAAATAAACAAAAATTGAGGTAAACTCAATTGTTATTCTTTTTTAACAATCTGAACTAAAAAATTGCGACACTAGCACTCATCTAAGTTACTGTTGACAAGGAATACATCTTCTCCAGCATTGTCATCAAAACCACGTGGCTCGGAATTGTAACCCCCTCCATGTGGACTAACGGGGCCTTTCTTCAACCCCCTCCCACCCCCTAAAGAAGCCACGTGGTTTATGGAAGGCCCCTAAGCGAATTGCGATTTCTTGAGACAGTTCTTTATATCGGAAACCAAAAGCGAGAAACAAGCGGGATGCCATTTTTTCTGAAGGATCGTTTTTTCTTTTCCATAAAACGTGCTTTTGAAGATCCTTCACGAAAAAGGCACCCTGCTGAGTGCTGGTTCCTATATGGAGAACTGCCTCGAGAAATCGCGATTTTCACAAAGGGAAAAAGCAATTGCATATTTTTTTGAAACAGAAAATCACAGAGCCTTGACGTCAAAGTTTCGAGTTTGAATCACATAAATAAATATCTTGATTAGAACAAAAAATAGTATACTTGTACACTTTTTCAACTAAAGCCAACAATTATTCAGCTTAATTGAAGTCTTTTAATTTTTCTGCAAAAAGTTCACGTAGAACAATTCAACCTTCAAAATGACTATTTACTTATTGAGCTAACATTTTCGGGGGGTAGGTTCTTGGACTTCGAAGCCAGAGACTCGCATTTTTTCGCCGATAATGATAGGGCCCCTTCACAAACCCAAAAGGGGCATATTTATAGAAAGTTATAACGAATTTTAATTTGGATTCTGCATGTCATTCTTGCCCAGGTTCAAGGATGATTCGCAAACTAAAATTAATAATAATTGATTGCGTTCAATTATCACTTTCAGGTTCGCTTGTCAAACTCAAGCAACGTCCTGTACTATATTGGACAGTAGTTTATAAGAAAAATGTTCTGACATTTGCATAAATATTGAAGGACAAGAAGGAGATGAAAATTTTGCGAATTTGTTACTCTTCGAACGGCGATAAAATAAAATTATACAATATATTTTAAATCGCGTTTGTTACCCTTTTCTAGTATTCATAAGCAATTTTCGGCCGCTGGAAGCTTTGAGTTGAAAAAATGTAATTTCAATTTTTTATTTATAAAAATATGCAATGAGTGATTTTTAACGATTTGTAACCCTTGACTACTTTCGTTAATTTTTCCGCACGGATCTTCAGTTGATCTCGCAAATTATGTCCTTAAATTGATTAACTACTCTGATCGACTGACGGAAGAAACTTTGTTTTCCTATTAAAAAGATTTAAATAAACTGGAATCTCGAAAACAAGTATCCCAATGTTATACGCTCCGAGAATGTCGCTCGTAGACGAGACGGTCCGAGGCAAATTTCGGCCAATGCCGTAAGCTGAGAGCGGATAGTACCTAAGCGGGGAATTTCGCTAATGCGCGAACGGACGAAAATCACATAAAACTAGTTAATACGGCCCCGGGCCAAGGCCGCTGATAATAGCCAAGCCCGACACCTGCCGTACTTCGGGATTCCAGTGTATTTTGTGAAAATATCTTTCTGAGAAATTATCAGCAAGTGAAAAATCCTAATTTTAAACACCTGCATTGATAATTTTCGTGGTCCGCGTAGGTCATTGGGCGTCCTGAAGGTTGTGTAAATTCAGGTAATAATGATGAATCCTGCAAAGATAATAAATAATCTACCAGAGAATCTGTCTTCTGAATTTTTCAGAGACCAAGTAGCAATAGTATAGCAGTTCATACTCAAGATTGCAGGCATGAGCCACACGCGTGTCTTACGCAGCTACAGTCTACACTCTATACAAATATACAATTCTCAGGCAGTAAAGGATATTGTGCTTCCTTCGCTGGGTGCCCACTGGCCAAGGGTGGGGATTCTGGATGAGGGGTGTCGTGTGGTGGGGTAGGGAAGAGAGGGCTCAGTGAGGTAAGGGGCCCCCACTCTGCGAAGATCGCCTCCCGGGGCCCTGGGACCCATGACTGCAAACGCCACACCGTCGACCCTGAAAAAAAAAAAGAAAAACGAGCCGAAAACCCACACCAGGCTAGCTGCTGAGCCCGGGCCGGGACTCGCAAGGGCCCTCTCAAACCACCTCAGCCTCAGTTCGAACCCATCCTTGGAAACTGGCGGTTCGAGTTCGACGCATTCGAATCTCACGCAGTGCATGTATGTGCATTGTACACACGTACGCGCAAGTGAAAGAAAACACGTGTTCTCGCCGTTTAGCAAACAAGCAGATTGATAATCGATCAGGAATAACTTTCGATTTCATTTAAATATCCCTCCCCCCTTCTACAGTGACGCAGGATAATTGCTCGCTTTATCCTGATTTAGTGATAGGAAGAAGACTTGCTCATTTTTATGAGTAATATTTAAATAATATTAGTCATTTATTCTTACATTTGAATCGTACGAATTGTCGAATTTGGTGAAGACTTCAGTTTTTCGCGACAAAGTAGTACGATAATTGGCGATATTGTCCAGAAGAAATTAGACGCGAAATATTCGTTCGTTCTGGTTTGTGTTCAAGTGTGAATGGAAGAAACGAACTAAAATTCTGCAACAAAACATTCTTTGAGCCGGCTTGTCAGCCGTTGGTAAGTGGCGCATTGTTTTTGTTTACTCCTTGGCTAGAGTGTCTTAGACTCACTAGACTTACACTACTATCCACTTAACACACATATATATGCGCGAGAGGCTATTCACTCACGAATTTAACCAATTTTAAGCTTGAAATCTTCTTAAACCTCTTATATGTAACGCAAGATAGTAAGGAATAAAGAATAATAAGATTCGATAAGAATCAGTGAGCTAGAGAGTTTATTCAAATGAGAAATCAGATTTAAGCAAGGAAATCCGTATATACCTTACTGAGTAGCACGGCACAGAAAGAATAACGACAAATAAGCGTACATAAGAGGCAATAAGAACGAGAATCTGGAGGAGTTCGATTCTTGTGGGACTCATCAGAGTCTTGAGGCTTAAGCGAATCTAACAAACTCTAATTACTTTGAACACAAATATAATTTGAAATCACTAAATAGACTAAATTTTATTCTTGAGTGAATAGCCCCTCGTATGTATGTGGAATATATGCATGTTGTATGAGGGATTTGTCCAAGCACGTGTTGCTTCACTTGTGAATCTTTGAACTTTCTATCAATTCTTCCCTTTTTCTTCTCTATTCCCTTACGAATGTTTCAAGCACAAGCATACATATTACTAATTTACCAAAAAATGTACTCCAGTAGAGATGCATAAAAGAAAATCATATTTCTATTATTCAATGACAACTCGTTTCCTAACAAAACTGCCCATTGCACAATCCACATGTAGTTCAGGGGAGCGACAAAAGCTAAGAAAAACATTTGACTGTCATTAAAATTAATGAATAAATTCAAACTTTCAAAACTGGAAATCATCATATTCAAATTATTTGAAAATTACTTACAATTCGATGAATTATTCATTTATGTTTCAATAAATTTAATTCTGAATGCTTTCATGATACGCACTGCTCCTAAATTAAACATTCAAAATTTAAAAACCGATGGCTTTAAAATCAAAGGTAAATCTAGAATCAAGATTCTCAGCATTTTTAAATTTTTTCACTTTTAAATTGAAAGTCATTAGAATAAGATGCAAAAATAATTTTGAAGATTTCAAATTTGAGTAAATTTACTACTCAGCATTCAAAATGTTGAATTATCAAAATTGAATAATCAAAACTGCAAACTCAACATCATTAAAGCTGAAGAATTTTAATTGTGTGTATCAAATGTTGAAGCCTGCAATATGGAATAATGTTAACCTGACGATTCCGGAAAAGGATTCACTGTCATTTCTAGGTTTCAAGGTAAAGACTCTCAAATATTGTGAAACTTTAAGATATCATTATTAAAAGAAAGTTATGAAAGTGTATAATTTCAATTTTGAAACATTGAAAAACTGACTAATTGATAAAGCTCTTTAAATACAATAAAGTTTTAATTCATATAAGTTTGATAATACAATTTTGAATGTTTAGTTTAGAAATGGTTTAATTTTTAACAGATTCAAAATTTGTTAATTTTTCAAATATACCGTACCCGCTCAAAGAAAATGGTATATACATAGTTGAATTTTTAAATCAATCGAACAAGTTTCGAGTTTGAAGAATTCATGTTTATAATTGCTTTATTGCTTTATTCGAGATTATTCCATTTCAAACGCTCTTAAGTTTCTATCCAGAAAACTGAAAGTGAAGTAAGTACGTAAATTATTTGAAGATTAGATATTGCAAACTAAATAATCTTTTAAAGAAAATTCACAAATTGAACATCTCAAAATCAAACTATTTTAGTCTCAGAGCTTTTTTTGTTTTTAATTTGAAGTTATTGAAAGCATTTCAAATTTGGAACCTTATCAATTTTGGAGGATTCACTGTCAATTCTCAATCTTTTGTGGTCTTCAAAGCTCGCGGTGACCTTGGCCACTCTAAAATATGTTCTGAGAAAATTCGAACAAATGGCAAGGACCATAAAAAAAACTAGTCGTAATTGGTTCAATTCCTTTTGAGAAGTTCCATAATAAATAAGTGCAAGTAAAATCCACGGAAACTCAATTTGTCATGTACATGTTTTGAGCAGGGCCCTTTAATCTTTAGGATTAGAATCACCTAATGTACCAATTTTTAATAACTAAACTATATTACAACAATAAAATAAGTTTTCAAATTGAAAGGACAAATCCCTGTATTTTCAGCATTATTAATTTATGTATCACTATTAGATTTCTAAGCGTGCGGATCTCATAGGGAAATTGTAGAAATTCCTCTAAAGTATAAGAAGAGTAATAATACAGCAATCGTGTGACTAAATATCGCTTAGTGTTAAAATATCGAGGAACGTTATATGACTGATATTTGTTTGCTCAAATACCTGCTGAGTGCTGTAATTTTATACCGTGGACCCACGCGTACCGTCTGCCTGAATCATCATTTTTAAGTTTAAACTCAACGAACAAGAAACCTCAAACGGAGTGGCCTTGAATTAATTAACCAAGATCGACGGCCACCCGACAAGGACGAAGAAGAGATTTGACGCGGCTTGTCAAGAAAAAAGGGACGAGATAAGAGAAGAAAAACAGTGGATTCGAATTACGCTCTCTATTAACGTATCACGCATTTCTGAAGGCTATTGAAATAAACCGTCAATTTTCTTCATACATACGGATATCATTTTTTCTGTTTCGTCTACACTCTACAATGTTGAGATAGGAGAGCGAAAGTCTTCATATTGCATTACAGTGATACAGATATAATTTTGATAAAGCATTTTTTATTTCCGAACCATCTGATAAGTGTGCAGATCAAGAAAATTGAAATCGAGAATTCATTTATATTTAGTATTTTGAAATTATAGACATAATCGAAAAATTGAACAATTCAATTCATTTAAAAAATAAAATAACTATTTTTATTTCTAAAAATCGTACATTGTAGGTCTTCACTTGGGTCTTAGGATATATGGTCTAGCTAGGCTCGAGGAGTCTAGGCATAGGGGTGCAAGCATCAATGAATGTCTCATCCCCTTCCGACCTTTTTCACTCATCTGTCTCTACAAAAATGTCTTTGTCGTTTGGAAATACGAATAAGACTTGGAATCTCCGTGATGTTCATCTTCGCACTTGGGGACAAAGCACCCCACAAGGATTTCCCCCATGGACACCGATATGTATTCCATGCTGGTATTCGGTCCACAGTTTCCCTTTCTTACTACGTAGACTCCTAGACTAGAGACCAGACCCACTGGACTAGAGACTAGAGTAGTCAGTAGAGCGACTAGATTAGTGACTAGCAGAGGTCCCCTTTTTCCAGCAATTTTCGAAATCCGAGATGAGATTCGCTACACTGTGACTGAGTGTGACAATGAACGCGGAGCTCCCCTGGTACGATATTTTAAAGTCCATGGGGGAGCAGAGCGAAGGAATAAGGCCCCGATGGTCCTAGGATGGGATTATCTCCTGTCAGGTACCAGGAGATTCTGAATCGAACGTCGTATCCTGCCGGCTCCTTTGGCTACAATATCGCCCGCAGAATTTCAATAGCATTGCACAACAATAGAGCAAGCTTTCAGAGTGTGGGAGTGTTCAAAAAGAAGAAAATGAGGGGTCGGATGTTAAGCGTAACATAAATTTTGTGATAAATTATCCATCATACTTTTGATTCATATTCCGGTGAAATTATTATAACTTATCAACCGTTTAACCCCTTTCATAACGGTTTGAACGCACTAACCAGTTCAAAATCTGGAATAAAAACTCAAACTTGTCATCTTACTATGTAGTCATCCTGCGACCTGCATCGTAAGACAGCTTCCTGTTTAAGAGAAGTTCCTCCTTCCTCGCAGATTCCCAGAGTCCACGTCCGTTGGAAAGACCTCTGCAAGAAAGGAAGTTGATCACCTATGAACTTAGCAGGACCGTTATATCGGCTCCCTGAATCATATGAACGTCTCTAATCTCATCTAGACAAAGGTGCTCAGATGTGAGCCCCATTCTCGGCCAAAGCGTCCCGCGCCAGGATGAGGAAAACCGGTATCCGGAAGCAGGACCGTTGGCAGAATTTCGATGTCCCGCGGGACTGGGAGGAAGGATAACAAGGAGCCGGTGAAAAAGGGGGCGACCGAGAGGGCAAAACTGGGGTGTGATTGTGCATTGTGTTAAAAGGGGGTATGTGAGACAGGTTTCATTTATGACGCGTATGGTAATGACGTTTCTGGTTATATGCCTATGGGACCCTGCTGCAAGTGGGTTTTAGGTAAAATACAGGCCCTAAGAATGAGAAATAGCCGCGACATTTGCATATTTTTGGCCCGCATCGTTGCTCACCCAGTCCCACGTGGGAATATCCGACGATCCTCTGTCTCTCCTTCAGAAGTGGAAGCTCGTGCCAGGTTCCCCTGTTGTGAAACGGTTCAGAGGTCACCGAGAAATCTTGCCATTGGCCTCTTCAACAATCGACCAAAAGTGCAAACATTAATTTTTCTCTCAGAAAATACAATTTTGACACACCCTCTCTGATAAAAGTAATCTCGAGTGCTTTTTCTATCACTTCAGATTTATGTATAGTAGTATTTAGTATAGTGTAGTAGTATAGTAGTATTTACCTTTTCTATCATTTTAGCCGTTACTGTCAGAATGTAATAATAAAAGCAAGCTCCTAGTGATTTCATCAGACCATGATTAAAAGATACTAACTAACTGAAGTACATCGTATGTACATCATATACTTATACATTAGTCAGCTATTTGATTGACTATATATAGCAGTCTAGTTAGAGTTGTTATAGCAATCTAATCAGTGTTGTTAAATTTTCTCTCAAAAGATTCTTACTTCTGAGCCTGAGGCGAAGAAAAGAGAGGAATATTGCTACTCAATTGCGGAGCACAACACTTAGATCCAGAACATTTTGTAACTAACTCCGGGGTTGGCTTCGATTTCCGTGTCCATTCTTTTTTTAGGATCTGGAAGAAAACTGGACCTCCGCGTAGCGGTAGCTGCACGTGTATCGTTAATAGTAGGCACAAACCAAGTGTGTTTCGTGTCGTACGACGACGTCCTTGATATTTCATGGTGGTCCCAAGGAACCCAAAACAGACCATAAACAGAACAATGAATGTTTTGGTTGAGGGCCGACCTTTCCTTTCAGCAAAAGCGGATTCTCCTTTCAGTCTCCACACAGCATACCCTATGCACCCCAGCGCTTTGTCCAACATCCGTTTTTAGTTGGCACTAAACTTTTGGAATTTAGATTTCAGATGCACCGAGTCGAAAACCTTGAATGAGCAAAAGTCAAAACAGTTGAGGCAGTCTAGAAATTGGACAATGGAGAAGAGACCACCACGGTCTATGTTTTCAAGAACGTGGGGCACAATTAGCTATAATGCAGGAACCCCCTGCCAAGAAGCCACGAGTCGACCTTTACAGCCCGCATAAATCTATCTCATTTTTCTGCATACGTACTCTTATTTCTCGGAAGGGTTCTTTAGTTAGTGAGGCACCAAATATCTTCTTTTTAGCCTCTATGAGTCTAGGGCCTATGTCCTATGAGTCTACCTACTCTACCTCCATCCTCTATAGTCTATACTATAGTCTATTATACTCCGTAGTATAGTCACTATAGTCCATACTCTATCCTCTCTATAGTCTATTATTCCATTCTATAATATACCAAAGTTTTATTAGGCGTCTAAACTTCTAAAGTCCAAAGTCTAAACTGGCAGTGATGGAGGGATCGTATTACCAATAAAGATTCTAGGGAATCTATATCTAGTTGACTTCAAGCCTTTGTATTTTTTTTTTCATCAGAAATACTTGAAGATACCATTCAAATGCTAAGATCTTTTTTATCGCATCCAACAAAGGTGCTTCTCTCTTCGTCGCATGCACGATTTTTATAAGATAATAGACAGATGTTCCGAATGAAAAATATCATGATTTATTTTACTGTTCCATTCAGTAACTCAGGTAGAATTCAGCGGAATTCAGTGAGCAGTATTGCAAGTCTAAATGAGGTACACTGAAATTTACATGAAAACCAGAACAAATCAGAATCCAGAACCCATCGGGACGAATGAGATTAGGTGTATAACGAGATCCTTCGGCGTTTCCCTGAGCTGTGAGCTCTCGATTCGCGCCAAAGCAGGTCCTTTTAAGCGTGGTTAATCGCCGCGCCGACCGGAACGCGCCGCCAGCCAGCTAAGTGACTTTGGTTCTGTCCTTCTCTTGACCTGCCCGGCGCGTCGTCCCTCCTTTTCCCCCCCCCCCCCCCTCACATGTATTGCGGCCTCGGATTCAAGAAGAACGAGGAAAAAGTGAAAAACAAGAAGGCGAAGGAGACGAAAGATGAAGGGAGGACCTGAGTGGGGGGATTCTTCGTGTGTGGTCCCTGCACGAAAGGTGTCTTGTGTCGTGGACCACCTGAAGGACGGACACTCCTCTGGGACATCATAGGCTTGTCATATCATCCGACCCCCTATGGTGGCCGGTGGCGCTGCAAACTCTCGGGGGCAGCATTCCCGAGAGCATTCCTGTTGCTAGCCGTTTCTAACCACCTTACACTTCCTCTTACCATTTTCTATTTAATATACATATGTCCAGGTGTTGTCCATTTGACAAATTTAAAGTAATTTCTACGATTTCAGGAGATTCCACCAAATTGCTGGTGATTTTAAAGATTTAAAGTATATTTCAGGCAGAAATCATAGATTCCAGATATTACAAGGTTGTTCCTGAAAAAAAAATTCAAAGATTGGAGAGCAATTCAAAAATAGTTTTTCAAATATTCCAATATTTCAAACAGAATTGGAAAAATTTCAGAGGATTTTCTTCAAAGTATGCACAATATTTCCAGAGATTTAAAGGGGCTTCAAAAGAATTTCAATGATTCCTGCTAAATTAACAGGGGCGACTTGACCGAAAAAAATACGAGAAATGATCGCTTTCTTTTTATGAATCAAAATGAGATCTTATCATTTGATTTTAAGAATATAATTTTTCTTTCATCTTATTCTCAAAATATTTAAATATATCTATACTGAGAGGAAGAATTTTTTTCTCTTCTATTCGAAGCAAAACGTTTTGCAAATTTGTTGCTCTCAAAAAAAATGTATTCATCACGTTCTATTTGCTTTTTTCATACATCTGACATGAGAGAGAGAATTTAAGAGGAATAATTATTTCAAATAAAGAAAATACTTCAAGCAGTCTTTAGAGTAGAAATAGTATTCTGAAGAAGAAATATTTCTGATTTATGATAGGAAACTCTTTTACATTGTCCATTGCAAATTCATACTTTTTTAGTTAAAAAATCAAGTCTGGTTGAAACTGTAACTACTTTGTTGAAAATTAATCCATCTTTTTTTTTGTAAAAATTCAAGTATTAAGTTGAACATTGATTTTTGAATTTGAAAATTACACTATTTCTTCGGGAATTTATGTACATCTATTCCCTTTGAAGATTCATCATTATACCTGAAAATTCATCAGTTTGGTTGAAAATCAACTTTTCCAACTGAAAATTTAAATGTTCCATTTTAAGTGGACAATTGATCTTTTCTAGTCCAAACATCGACAATTCGGTAAAAATTTGTTTTTTTTAATTGAAAATTGAATTATTTGGTTAGAACTTGACATAATTTGTTGAAAAATCGGTTTTTGGTAGAAAATGATCTTTTTCTCTGGAAGTTCATGTTCTTATTCAAAAATTCTTCTTTACGATTAACAAATCAAGTTATGCAGTTGAACATTTTTCATTGTAGTCGAACATTCATCTAGTTGGAAACTCTCATGTTTGGTTTGAAATTAATTTTTAGGACAAAAATGTCAATATTCCATTTGGGTTTGGAGATTTAAATTTTTTTAGTCCAAATTATAACCATTTTGTTGAAAAATTGTATTTTTTGTTTGAAAATTAATTTTTAATCAAAAAATTTAGTTGAAAATTCGTCTTTCGGATTAAAAATTCAACTGCTTTAGTTAAACACTAACAATTTCATTTGATTCTTTATCATTTCGTGTGAAAATGTGATGATTTGTTTGAAAGTTAGTTTTTTTTTTTTTGATTATAAGTAATTTTTTTAACGGAATAATTATTTTTGGAGTCCAAAGTTGGACTATTTTGTTCAAACATTGTATTTTGTTTTAGAAAATTATTCTTTCTATTTGAAAACTAATCTTCATGGTGAATATTTACCTCCATGGTTGAAAATTGAAGTTCTCCAGTTAAATTTTTATCTTTTTATTTGAAAATTCATCTTCTTGATTGAAAAACGAACTATTTTTTGGGAAATCCGTTTTTTCGTTATCGCACATTCATTTTTTAAATTGTGAGTTTAACTGTTTCAACTTTTGTAAAAAAAAAAGAGATTTTTGTGTTGTTGAACATTCGAGTATTCTTCCAAAAGTTGATTTATTTTCCAATGTTTGATCTGTTGTGTTGAAGGATGCTTAAGAATTAACGTCACGAATGAAAATAAATTTTTGCGTTTTGCGACAAATATAAATATGTTACTTCTAGTTGACCGGGAAAATTGAAAAACTTGACCGTGAAGAACCGGGAAATAACCGGGAATTCGAAATCGTCCGCTGAATCGCTACCCTGATTAGGCTTTCAAAGAATTCGGAGATTTGACGAATTTCAAGGGTTCTAAAAAGAGTAAAAAATGCGTTGAGGTATTTCAAAGGGTTGCAGATGTTTCAAAGATTGGAAAGGATTTCAGCAAATTAGAATTTCAAGAGAATTTAATTCTAGGCATTGTAATAAATTGAGGATCTCCATAAGTGGAAGTAGTTGTAGGTCTACCGTTGATCCCAGGCCAGAAGGTCGGATCTACTCGGATTTGACACAGCACTGCGAACAAGGTGCCTCAAAGAGTTGCACAAAAAAAAGGGTGTCTCGAGGTTCAGGTTCACGAATTGAACCCTTTCAACTCGGACTTTCTTCTAAACTTTTAAAGAGTCACAAATTTGATGTGAGTTTTCCCTCGAAAAAACACTAGGATTGCCTGAGGATCCTAGATCAGACTGCACGTGTGGATTTTGGCGACCTCTCTGTAATAAATTTATAAGCCGTAAACAAGTCATTCTCTTTGTCTATCGATCTATCTCCTTTATTACGTGAAACGCACGTGATGGTTCCTTATCAGACAGTGTCGAAACTTTCGGTAGGCGTGCGGCCTGCCTGCATGTGATAGAAGTTGAATAATTGTCACACTAACTCGTATGAAGGCGATACTAAATCAATCGTTCTATCAGATTCTACTGACTCTGTTAACAAATAATTACATGACTAGGGCCACACCTCCAACTTTTCAAAACTAAAATCAGAACTTAGCAGGCATATAGCTGCTGCAATAAATTATTCTTGGTACCAGTCATCTTCTCTCAGTTTTTTTATTGAATTTAAGGCTGAAATCCTCTCACACTTCACAGGCAAATTACTATCAAGAATCAACTTCATTTGACCCCTCATTTGTCAGACATTTTCTTTCCATTTTAAACCCGATACGCCTACAACAGATGGAGAAACATGTCCTTTATGGGAAGAGGAGCTTCGATAGAAAAGGATATTTGACTCGTCACGGATGCCTACCAACTAAACTAACGAGCGCCAGTAACTGTTCGGCTTCCACGACGGGAGGAATCAAGCTCGAAAAATCGGATAAAATGTAAAAACGTCGGCGTACCCTTGTAAGGGAGGATGAATTTTTCCAACATGGGAGGTCCTCCCATTCTTGTTCATGAACATTTGAATCATTTGTCAATGCGGGTCCAGTTTAACAATTCGTTTCACCAACACCATCATCCACGTTCGCTTAGTCTTCCACGGCGGAACTCTATTCATTCAGAAACCTTGTGGGGTATAATGTGTCCCGCAGACCAACATTTTTTTTTTTTAGTCCAAAACGAACCCGGGTGTAAAATCTGTGATTAATTATGTACTTTTGTACGCGGTTCGAATCCAAAATTAGAATCCTTTCAAATTTTTTTCTTCAAGGAGTGATGCAGTCAACTTTATCTAGAAATTAAACAACAAAGAAATGCTTTTCTCATCGGACCCTTTTAAACCTTCGCGGTACGATGGGAACTATTCGTGAAAATTTTTCTTTCTGCAGCCATAAAAAAAATCTGTTGATGTTACAGATGTTCCACCTTAGAATATTAGCGGTATAGTTTTTCGGTATAGCTCTAGCTTATAGAATATTCTGTAATCTTTACAGAACTTCTAGGTACCTTACAGATTACTGTAAACATTACAGAAACATTTATGCTCTCACTTTCTGAATGATGAGCAGACTCTTCCTTCTCCGTGTGCAAATAAAGGGAAATGTTACCATGGAGGTGAGGATTATATTTGAAAAAGGCTGATGTAAACCCTAACCGCCTAACCCTTACACAGCGGCAATAAAAATGTTTGCTTTTTACCTCAGCTTAGCAGTAAGCATGGTGTTTCTCGACAACTGCTCTCATGAATGTATAGTATGTAATATTAGTTTTCTGTTACCGAATATAAAATAACGTGAATAGATGAAATCTTTTTTGGTTTAGTTTTATGGTCCAAAACTCTATTTCCTAAATTTTTTGGTGAATTTTATTGTAGGCAGATACTCTGCAGAGAAGGTTGAAAGACGGGGTCCACTGGACCCCAGTCGTCCCTGGGTTACCTATAGCTGAGGACCGGCGCCAGAGGCCTATTAAAAATGGTTCTTAAAGAACAAATTATGGAAATGAAGTTGAGACCGTGTAGGTTCCCATATTACTGGCGACTCAGTCCATTCGTGTTGAAATTACAGGCTACCTCCCACTTTTATATGGGTCCGAAACCCCTCGGGGTTCGCTCGGGGTGGAACATTCTACTTTGATTTTCGAAATTAGGGACCATGCCTTCCTCTGCAATCAAAGTGAGAGAAAAAAAAACATTTGATTCTTTGGTTCCTTTCCAAATATTCATCCTGTACAAAATTTTAAACTCAAACATGTATCTTATAAATTATTTATTTCATTTTTATTATAATATTAATTATTATCTTAGGGAACACACTCATACTACGTGACCCATTCTTCTTTTGTTTAAATGAAGACGAGGATAAAAATGCCTTGAAGCCAAAAGGGATAAAACGATGTAAACTAAAGAAAAACAGGTCACGTAGTATGGGTACGTTCCCTTATAGGTATATTATATTATAAAATATTTGATACATTCTGGAACTATTTCATTCTTATTAGTTAAGTAGTTTTTATTAAGATGAAATGTAAAATTAGGCTGGATTATTATAGGTATAGAGGTTTAAGGCAGTTGTAACAACGTTTGGAGGGTAACAATCACCAAGGTGAAAGTGCATTGAAGTGCGTCTGTTTTGACTCGTAATCGTCAGAATTCAGATAATATAGGTATTCGAGATAAATATTAAAAGTTACCAAAAAGCGTAATGTCTGATTTCTATGTCTACTGGAAACATTGTCTCCGCGTAATAGAAAAGTTCCACATATTTACTTATCAGTTTCATTCAATTATTTTTTACGATTCCTAATTTACTATTGGAATAAAGTGCTAGAAAAGTTTTATTTTATTGATCTTTTCTTAACTCTCAAAGGTCACAAGAAAAATCTTAGTACCTACGGAAGAACATGGAGTTAAATATTAAAAATTACAAATCACATAAAACCTATTTTTCACCTATGGATCTAAACAAAGAGGATCTAAACATTAACGTAGCTTCAAAACTAGCTCGTGCCACAGTTTGCTCAAATTTAATGAGATGACCTCGGAGATAACAGTAATTTTTCGGTGGAATCTTGCAGTATCTTTATTAATAGGTTTACCTATAAACTCATTACTCATTACTTATTTTAAAAACATTTTCCATTGAGTAAATCTTGACATGCAGTGATTCTCAAGATTATCATAGATTCAGAGATTGTCAAGCTATTGCAATTGAAAAACCAATTTTTACTTCGTGAATATGCCAAAATTACAAATTGGTTTATCTTAATTATTCAGTGTTTATAAACAAAAAATTCTTATATTTCATCGAAATCAATCATAAGAAATATGCATGCTTTTTCAAGAATATATGCATGCGATTTTAGGAAATTAGAATTTGAAGAATCCTCAAATTAATAAATTTAAATATTTTGGCACAAGAATTGTTTCAACAATGGCTTTTGTTAATTTTTCGAATATTTTTGTAACTAGTAGTCATTTGTATGATAGTTACAAAAATTTCAGTGTGAGAAAAATTTTTTTACTACGGGAAGAGGCAAGAATTTCGAATGTGTTTACATGTATTTTAACTGTTATATTAAAAAAAATATTAACAGAGGTTTATCATTCCTAGGGATATCTGTAGTCAATCAGGCGATTAGAGGAAATTAAAATAAGAAAAAAATCCCAACTATAAATATTTTGAAACAATAATTGTTCATAACAATGTTAACTGTGTACTTTTGTATTATTTTCGCAATTCTTACATGAGTAAAAGCAGGAAAAATTGATAATTAGAAAATTTCACGTTTTCCATATTTTTAGTAAAAGTATTGTAAATAAATAAATAGAAAAGACGGGAGTTTCGACCTTTATGCTCCTATGAGAATTTGAACTCGTGATAATAGAGAAATTGAAAATGGGATCAAAATTTGAGGCTCCATGCAGTTCTGAAAGAACCAATGCCAATCTAATGTTTTAGGTATAATAATATTATGATTTTAATTTTTTCTGTCTACTGGTCTCATCAATATTTAAATAATTGGTATAATGTTTTAACATGAAAACAGTTAATTATGGGGAAAAAGTGTAGACCAAAAAAGTCTTGCCTCGGTTCAGACCTTCCAAAAAATACTTCACAGATCTTTTCTGTTATAAATAATGTATTCGTTTCCAAAAAACTTGATGGAATAATTGAAGATGATTTTTTCGCAAGAGTGGCTCGACATTCCAATTAAAAGTTATCAAATTCCTCTAGACCTCTCAGTGCATGTATGAGTACTTTAGATTTTGATCTCGATTTATATTATATGATATGCTGATAATTTTTGAAATTCTTCGAAATAAATATTTGAAAATAATATTTGAGCCCCAGTATCTATACTGCCGTACAAACTAAAAAGATACATAAGTCCAATCTGACTCGAACTGAGAAAATCGAGAAAAGCTATCTGCTCA
>WSXT02209526.1:0-17895 GCA_011762715.2 Neuroterus valhalla
GCTAGGAGTTTTTTCCCCAGTTTTTTCCCCTGCTCTGGAAACAGCAACTTCTGGCTCGCTTCACACGCTCGAAAACCTGTGGTTTTCATGCATGTGTTGAAGAAACATTTTTAAAACATAAGGAGAAAAAGACGAGATTGAAGAAAATACAGCTTTGAGGTCAATTCAAGAGCATCTTTTAACCTAATAACCTATTATCCTAGATTACCATAAAAAACTGAATTCAGAAAAGAATTTATACTTCACATTATCCTAGTTGGATTTTCCCCTACCTGGATCCGGAATATTAGGATTACTATTTCTGAAGAAATATGAGCGATATTCGCTAACGCCTAAGTTCTTGATTCGGAGGAAAAAAAAGTTACCCTCCTACAAAGACGGGAAAAGGATGCGGATTGAAATGTATGGATTGAAGGAAATAAACAGATCCCAGACGGAATTTACTCTGTACGCACAGGAGAATTATAGGGCACCGATTTATAACTACGAATCAACCCCTTTAAAATGCCAGATGAAATAAATTACGAAAAAATCCTTAATATACGGTCTCGAGACGAGACTCACACGAAAGGAGAGAACGAATGTACCACTTGTTCTATAAGCTTTGATAGAATTTGAGAACTTCAGAAAAAACTACAGTTAATTCATATAGAAACCCTCCATTCGACAAAAAATTACCAGGATCATCACAACCAAAAATGAGGTCTTTGTACTACCTGGAGACGCATTACCATGTACAAAACTGACAGAGCACGAAATCGCACTGAATCCGGGAAGATAGTGAACCTAAGGTCACATAAGCTACTAGAAGCCCATAGAAAATTAACCCTATAGCACACACAGCAGCTTCAAGATTGAAGAATCATTGGACATTAAAAATCTCCGCTCAACTCTCTACTGAGTGTGGTATCAAAAAAAGTAAATTAAGGACGGATGATTGTTGATTACAGACACATTGGTGAGGATACCCGCTAAGACGCCACTTACTGATTATCAACAATATTCTTGATCCACTGAGACAACCGAATTTTTTATTCGCTTTCGAAGTCAGTGCAGCTTTCCACCGAATCTCAGTGAACGAGGCCGCCAAAGAATACACTGCATTCTCGACATCTTAAGGCCACTACAAATACCGTCGTATGCCTTTTGGTTATAAAAACAGTCCCGTCACATTTCAACGTATTTCAATGTATTTCAACCTGTACTACGATTCCCAAACTTTGAAACTTTTGCGCTCACCACAGACGCATCTAACCAAGGATTAGATGTAATAATATCACAGAACGGCCAGCCATGCCTTTCTATATCAAGAAAATCGAACAAGGCAAAAAAAAATTACACCACCAGTGAAACAGAATTTTTCGTTATTGTATGAGCGCTCAAACAACTTCACTAATGACCACTAGGAAAAAAATGTATAATTCGAACGGATCGCAAGGCCTCAATCTAGCTCTTTAACGTGAGAGACCCTAGCTTACGCCTATTACGATGGCGACTAAGATTGTAGCAATACAAGTATAAAGTTTAGTACAGAAGAATAGATCAAATTATAACCCGAACCTATACGATTAATGAAATCGCAAACCTGGTTAAGTGGAACTAGATAACAAAAACTTGATCATGAATGATAAGGGTAAAAATACAAGAATCAACATTGTTCAAGATATGCCGTTTTGTGTTTTAGTCAATGTAACGGATGGTTTTGATCCTAGCCCTAGTAGAATCTGCTAACTATACCATCAATGAACTAAGAGGAAACGTGTTATCTCTTTCACAAGGAATGGTGATTAATAATGATAGTCAATATGAATACTACAAAGCAACGTTGTTCAGCAGCAGACTAAACCTTACATGTAGTGGAAACAGCTTGTGGAAAAGAATCTACCAGTCTGGGCGCTGGCGGGGGTTACCGTATGCACCTCTGTGTCCAGTCGGAGACTTTGTTTATTGTTATGTTTTTCGGTGCGAAGAATCGATTTTTCGAGGTCTCCAGGTCCAAAACCCTTTATTTCTTTTTGTTATTAACAATTTAATTTTTTTAATCGATATATCTTATTGTCTGCAACATTTACGGAATTTCTGATCAATTAGATTGATTGCAAATTTCATTACATTTTCCACTTTTATTTTTGAAAAAAATTTTTGGTTAGAACGAAAGTTACGGGCAAATTATTGCAAAAATATTGTAAATACGCGCTCATTTCGCAGTCAATCGATCATAACTTGGTTGTACGATTGCTATTGATACACTTGATGGCTCATTTTGAAGCATATGCCAATTGCTTCAATAAAAGTTCTTGGACACATATTTTCGAGCCCTAGAAACAATTTAACAGCCCTCCAAAGCTGATATTTTTACCAAAAAATGAAAGTGTCAATTTTTTATGTCCCTCTCGTTCGAAGAGTTACAACCAAAATCGGAAAAACAGTCATCCCATATTATTCCTCAACAAAAAAAACGAAACTTTTAAGCCCACGTAACGACTTTCAAGGTGAGTAGTTGCTCAATAAACGCCGTTTATGCAGCGCCTGAACGGCACCCGCGCCATGCCAAATTTCAGCTTTGGAGGGTTGTAAAATTGTTTCTAGGGCTCGAAAATATGTGGCCGAAGACTTCTGTTGAAGCAATTGGCATATTCTTTGACATGAGCCATCAAGTGTCTCAATAGCAATCGTACAAGCCAAATTATGATCGATTGAATGCAAAAAGAGCGCGTATTTACAATATTTCCGCACTAATTTGCCCGTAACTTTTTTTCTAATCCAGATTTATTCAAAAATAAAATTGAAATGTGTTCTTCATGAAATTCGCAATAAATTTTATTGATAAAAAATTCCGTAAATGTTGCGAACAAGATATATCGATTTAAACAATTACATTGTTATTAACAAAAAAACTGACGGGTTTTGGGTCTAGAGTCCTCGAAAAATCGATTCTTCACACCGAAAAACATAACAATAAACAAAGTCTCCGACTGGACATAGAGATGCATACGGCAATCCCCACCAGCGCCCGGACTAGAAACACATATACGAGCTACAACTAACCAAAGGTACATACATTAGGCTCCAATCAATATATATGCAAAACATTAGTTGAACAACTTCCGCAGGATCCTCCTGGGAGCAACTGTCATTCAGGAAAATGGCACAAGCTCCCAATTGAACCGCGGTAAAATACACCTATGGCCGCATCTCACGACCATGAGATGAGTGACCAAATGCACGACAAAATCACAAAGAAGGGCCGGCGAAACCCCCATGTGTCTCAAGGACACGTAACAACACAAGTATGACTGCTCTTTGCATCCATTCGGTAAGTGCCACGGCATATTTTTGGCACACGTGTATGGCTTTAAGGTTACTAACCAGTGACGGCGTCGCACCTCGAAAAGCACTGATGATCAGAACAATTATTTTAACCGAATATTCTTGATGAGATTGCTAAAGGTGATTTCTGAGATCTTTGTACCTTTCATTTTTCTCAAGTTCCTTGCCTTTGATGTTGAAGTTAGCCGGGGCCGAGAATCCGATTACGAACATAGTTCGGTCACGTTCGTCAAGGAGCACGATGTCGGGTCTTTTGTGTTGGATAGCGGCTATTGTCGAGAAATCGTAGTTCCAGTAAATTCGGCACTCCTTGTTCTCAACAAAAGACTCTATCCCCCTTGCAGCTCTCAGCAGGGCAGGGTCGCGGCCAACGCTACAAGAGTTACAAAGACGGTGGTGAAGCATTCTTAGTGCAGCATTGTGTCTGTACAAATACGTCGTTCCTGCGTGAATAGGGCAATTCGATAGTTTATGCTATAGGTGCTCAGAGAGTTCAAAACACGCCCTGCACCTATCGCTAGAAACATCTTGACGTAATATGCTTCTACGGTATGCTAAATTGTAAATAATACAGACCTGACACGCGAAAATAAAACTCTCTGTTCCTGAATTGAAACCAGATGATTTGAGGAAAGCAAACGTTGGCTCATGTGACGAGGATTGATCTTTTACAATTTTGTAAAATTTTCGTGAATCACCTTGTCTTCATGATGTTTTAGAAAGATTTTGCTTCCGCTTTCTTCACCTGTGCTTTTAGAAGCGAGGGATCTTGATGAAGTAATGCACTGTCCTCACTCCTGATGCTGAGGTTCCGGTCATGGGTTTCAGCTGCCTGCTCCGCGGCTTTGTAAAGGAACGCTCCTTCCCTACTTATTTCGTGATTCCTGACCATTGCCACGAGAGGATCTCTACCCTCCGCGATATGAACAGTACTCAGGATAATTTGGTTGTATAGACATTGAAGATTGAGAAGTCCGCGTCCGCCTTTACGGCGTGCGATGTATAAGCGCCGAACGGACGAGTTGATGTGCAAGCTTTTCTTCATATGCATCATCTTGCGCGTGATATCAAGATCCGGAACTCGTTCTTCTTCCATGGAACCACCTCAAACGAATGGGGTAGGACTGGAACGGCAAGCATGTTAGTCGCAGATACATTGTTTAACGACGACAGGTTCGACGAAAAAATCCGTCGGAGTAGGTGTTTGTATCGGTTCTGGAGAACCTCCTTCACTAATGTAGTATCCTGAATGCGGCTCCCAGGCACGCGCAGGTATTTCAGGGCTCTCCAGCACTAAGGTGTTTGATAGCACTCCCTTCCACAAGGTCAGGGTCCTTAGCTATACCTGCTATTCGTCCACGTTTCAGATGAATCTTGGTACACTTATCCAATCTAAAGTCCATACCGATTTCTCGTGTGTACCTCGCGACGATACCTAGAGCGTCTTCCAGATATTCTTTTCCAGAAGTATAGATCTTCAAGTCTGCATATAAGATATATAAGTGATCTTATGCTTACGATGAGATGCAGAAGAGGAAAGGGCTCATCGCGTCACCCCGAAAAACGTCAACACCCCGTCAACATTCAAGGCTCAGAGGAGCATTGTAGATTTTGTTTTGAGATAATCTTATGAAGCAATATAGGAAACTAGAATCAAATGAAAGTAGTTATAAACGTACGATTCGTCTTAAGAGAGGAGAGTTACCCGGGTACAAAGTGAACCAGATAAAAAAATAGAGTTAAGTTTATCTACCATGCCGGAATAAGTGGAAGGTGAATTAAAGTTCAATTTGAAAGCTGCATTGCCAAATGCGAAAGTTGAATTTAATAATAGAGATCAAAGAATAATTAAGATAGGATAAGGATCCACGTACCTTTAGCTAGCATAGGTTTTATTGAATACATAATTATCAATTTAATGGAAAATCTTACTTTTTCTCGCATGACTTACCCTTTCTATTATCTTTATATTAATCAAATAATAAAATGCAAATCTTAATCTGAACAAATATTCAGAATAGTTAGCCACTCAGAACATCGAAGTTGTCCGATTGGAGTTTAACTTGGCTCAAGTGTTTTGCTATTGGATAGTAGTTGAGGCCATGTTAAACATAGGTCACGTGACCCAAGATATCGTTTTTTTTTCAACCACTCGCGTCCGCACCGAAATATATATCGAGTTGATATTTTCGGGAAAGCCTAAGGAAACAATAAACTACGTTTGTATACAATATTTGGTCCAAAATCTTGGGAAAAATGTCTCGAAAAAAACTTTTTTTTCATAATTTTAAACCAAGTGTTGTATACAAACATAGTTATTGTTTTCTAAGGCTTTATTCAAAATATCAACTCGAAATCTATTTCGGTGTAGACGTGAGTTGTTGCAAAAAAAAGATGTCGGTAAGGTAGGAATCAGGTAAGTTTAACATGGCCTTAATGGGCCAAGAATTTTGTGATTTGGAAGAATATTCACTGAGGAGGGTAGGGTACAACTTCTGAGATTTTCATGGATATTTCTAATTTCGGAGATTCGTAGCTCTTTTCATGGCGATTAAAAATATTTTATGTGGTACAGTCCCGTTAGGATTTTGAACGACCTTTCGAATGGTCGTATGCGTTTAAAAAAAAAAATTGACCTTCAAATATGAGGGTCGAAAATATTTTTTACTTTTTTAGAAAATTGACACGTTTTTTTTTTCTTCGTTTCAAAAGAAAACCCAGAATTTTTCCTATAGGACCATATAGATTAAAAAGTGGGCTTCGAATTTTTTATACACGAAAAAAGGGGTTGAGTACTACGCCTACGGAAGGCTCATGACGCTGGCACTTCAGCCCCGCGCGCATCGTGGTCCCTCCATTGTATTGTTTTCACAAATAATAATATTACTCTATGCTCATGTTTATAAGCTTCTGGTACATGTAATCAGGTAAAACATACGGAACATAGTTTCTACTAGGGTTTCAATAAAACCCGTGAACTCAATAAACAAGAAAAGGAAAAGGTGATAAAAGAAGCTCATGGTGATCACTTGGAAGAAAATCATACCATTAGCAAAGCAAGAGCAAAAGCAGAATGGATAGGAATGGAGGAAGAAATAAAAAAGTAAGTCAAAATCATGCCCTATCTGCCAACTACAAAAGGCAGTAAGCATAACAAATCAGGCCACAGGCATTATCCCCGATATTCCCCTGAAGCGTCATGAGAAAGTTGCCATGGATTTATTCGGTCCATTGCCGGAGACAAAAAGTGGAAATAAGTATATCTCGAGTAACCAGGACAGGCTAACACGATACACTTTATAACTGCTAATGAAAAACGAAACTTCCGAAAGCATCCTAAATAATTTGATGAAACATTAGATTTACGTATTTGGGACATCTTAAGTTATTCTAACAGGACTCTCGCCCTTTGAGATGACCTTTGGAAGGGATACAAAGCTTCCATCGACACTAGTCCGATCACCCACACTCACCTACAGTCACCTGATGAGAAAATGGAAAGCCAAACATGAGAAATACATACAGAAGGCTAAGGAAAGGATTCAGATACAACAAGAAAAGTCAAAGAGAAGACTAAATCGAAATATAACACGAACGCATCCGGTCGTTGAAATTGTGAACCTGCTCAAATGGAAAAATAACACAATGCTGAACGAATGGGAACCTAGTTGGAAAAGCCCAGGCCCAATAACTCAAGTAATAAATAACAACAACTTGATCATAAATTATAAGGGAAAAATTACAAGAATCCGCAAAGATCAAGTTGTGTCGTTTTATGTTTCAGACGATGTTGAAGATAATTGTGATCCTGGATCAGTGATAGGGATTCCAGCAAACTATAATATCACTGAACTAAGAGGAAACATATTCGTAGAAGAAGAAAGTAGAGTACACCACGTGCCATACGTGCCACTAGCATACGTGGGCCACAATGTAGCGTCTAGACCCGGCCCATATTCAGTTCTCTTGTAGCCTTCAAGCAATAAAGACGTCCTGAATTGCTGTCCGCAATTCAGTTCTCAACTATATATTCTCGCGCATTATTTACCACGTAACAAGGTTATGATTACCGTATATTCATTTTCAAGCATTTTGAAAAGTCTTGTATTATTGCAATGATTATCTGATTAATGAATTTTAACACTTGAACTCCGGAAGAGTTATAGCATCCGTACTAAAACGCCCGATATTTAAATATTTTAGAAGTTGGGTTGAATTGAGGTAATTGAGATTATAAACATAAAATCTCGCACTTTGTGTATTATGGACTGTTCTTTTCAAGGAATTTGAAATTTACTTAATTAAATGCTCCTTGCCCGAACTTTAGATATGATTTCAAGAAAAAAATTAGCAAAAAACACCACTGTAAAGTAACGCTTTCGTGCACCTGTATTATTCAAAAAACCATATGAGCGCCATTTCTCATATTCTCCTAATGCTTTCTGTGTAACATTTATTCTGACATTAGGCGCATTCATTCTTCACGGGTTTCCTCACACATATGTTTCCCGAAGTTTTTTTAAAATCATATTTATTATTATTTATAATGGGATTGTACATATAAAGGACCGAAAGTCGACAGGAAGATTGATTATTTTCTGCGCATGCGCACTAAAAAGTAATTAAAAACGAAAAGGTATATTCAGGTCGCGAAGTGCCTTAGGCTACTGACCTGATCTGCGTGCGCAACAGGAATGGCGACCTTGCGTGACATAAGTGGATAGACTTATTTGAGGTACTGACATACAAAAAAATGTGCATTAGATAAGAGCAATCGAATATGACCATTTTTTTATATTTTGCGAGAATAATTGTAAAAATCGAGTTTTGCTGAATTCAAGTAGGTACGGTCCTGTTGGGCACTTATTCCACCATGAGCTACGGGACTGACGCGCGAGCTACGATCGAATGCGCAGTTTCCAGTCTGATTTGAATAATAAGCGTGAGCGCTAGTATTAGTAGTCCTCGAGCTTATTCATTGTCGTATGATATTCAGAGTATTAGTTAGATACTGTTTGAGTTCTACATCAATAAATAACCCATATTGAAGTGAAATTTTCTGTGTTGAGTTGAAATCGTATATTAAGCAACGAGTGCGGGCAATCGGTGACCCCGCACAAGTTACTCATACTACTTTTTGTTATAAGTGCGTGATAAGGGGTCGCGGGGGTAAGGAACGGGGAGGTCCGGGGGACAGAGCTCCCGACAGAAGAAATATTACACAAATAATAAATAAAGAGTAATTCAATCAATAAAAGTAAGATTATGTTACCATTTTGTATCAAGAAAGATTTTATTTCATCCGTAACGTCTTAAATTATGAGGAACAGATACATTTTATAACACCAGCATAATATAAATATTTATCTTGTTCAGGAGGATTTTTCCTTCTATTTTAAATTCCTGAAATTATTAATGAGAATTAATTTTCTTTCTTCTCCGGAAAAAATTTTGAGAGATTTGAACGATTGTTGAAATTAAAAGTAATATCTTTTGGAAAATTGCTAGACATTAGGTTTGTAATTTCTACATTTTCCTTTTCTTCGATGTTGACTTTGTGTGGTGCCGCTTTCTGGATCATTTTTGACTACGACCTTGGTGCTTGGCAAGTGGATGTGGTGGGCCTATCAGCTATGGAATCGCGAATTTGTTGAGCAATTTTTCCCTTGTTTATGAATGAATCCTCAATGTAGCTCTAAGCCAAGGTGGTCGATTTCCAGTATCCATATCTTTTCAAAGTGGTTATGTCACCTCCAGAGTCTGCCAGCAGGGTCGCCGAACTTGTTCAGAAAGTGTGTCCAGTATAATTTTCTGGGTTTGGGAGTTTTAGATAGGAAGCAATCGTTTTTGTCATACTTCCGAATGTGTTAATTCCGATTACTCGATTCAAACACTTCCCATCTCGATAGGTTAGGAAAAATGTCAAAGTTCTGGCGGCAGTTGGTCACATATCGATGTATCTTTTGCAGGTATCATGAAATTCATCGACGACCACAAATGATCTAGGCTTATTACTCTTGGTGTTAGGAATCTTAACCAAAAGCCACTGACCCTTGTCAATTCAAAATTAGGAAAAATCAACTTTCCAACAGAAATAAAATATTCAAACTTTCATTTCAAAGATTTTCTTCTTTATAAAAAAAAAATTTAACAAAAAAAAGCATGATTCGCACAATTGTTCTTCCAAAACAAAATAATAAAATTTTCACAAGAGAAATGAATTCTTATTTCAAAAATCTTGTGAAGAAATTATGTCGTAATTTGATATTTTTACAATTCATAATCGTATAGATTCTTCAAAGAAGAAGTTCAACTAAATAGTTCAAGTTTTAACCAGAAAGATTAATTTTATACCAAAAAGAAGATTTTCAAACAAATAGTTCAATTTTCAACTAAAAGTTATACTTCTTTAACACCGAATACGCTATTCAAATCCTCTTTGGAAAATACCTAAATATATAAGCTAATAGATAAATTTTCCAATAAAGTGATGAATATCAACCAAAAGCACTCCAGAAACAGTGTAAATGGACAAAAAAAGACAAATTGTTGATATTTACCTTCATAGCTAGAAATTTATTTTCCGAAGCTTCATTTAAAAATTCGTGAATTTGTTCACCCGTTAGAACACAAGACTTTTTGCTCTGGAATCCTGATGATTGACGTTTCAAAAATGCAATCAGTTTATCACATCATTTCCAGTTCTCTATTCAATAAATCTGTTATATGTAGCCATGTACTTGATTTTTGATTTTTTAGAAAGTAGATTTTCAGTGGCTTCTTTGGCACTTTGTACAAGTTCTGCAGGTATACTTTCTTACAACACTTTTGAACTTTTTCAGCACGATTGCTTCAGTAACGCAGCTACTGTCATGAAGGTTATGTAGCAATTGAAAATGATAAAGAATTGTGATTCCTCGAGTTTTTGTAGATTCTTGTTAATATTAGGACGTGGCAGCTGCGTCGGTTGGCGTGAAGAAATATATTTTTTGCGTGAAAAAATGATCAAGAACGTCCATGAAACGAAGTTTAGCACACTGCAATAATAATGATTTGGTAGGAAATTAACTATTTTGCGGTCGCTAAAGAGAGGTGCAAAGTAACATTTCTTACGCACGTATGAAAAAAAGTTATTTACCTAATCACCAGTGATCCACGCTATATTAGTATAAAAGGATTGCAACTCCTACAATAATAAAAGTAAATAAAAAACTTAGTCAAAGTGTTTGGGACCAAGAAATTTGGAAATCCCAAAAAGTTATTGTAATATCCTTAAAAAGGGAATGTGTACCACAATAAAAACTCAATGATTTCCAATGACTTTAGTTTATTGTCACCGGCGATTAATTAACTCCGGAACATCAACGTCTACCTTATTACACGGGTTATCAAGAACTGTCGACATTCGGTCTCTCATCCCTTTCCGTAGAGTCTCTTCACGCTCGATCCTATCGTGCCATCCATAAATACTACAGTTATAATTGGAAATCGGTAGTTACAATCAATTCGATTGAAACTAAGCTGAACAGCATCATAAGCATTCAAGGTAACGTAACGATGCTCACATTGGAAAGTATTCGAAAGATTCTTACAAATCCTGCGTTCAATGGTGACGTCACAACTATTGTTTTTTGATATAGTATTTATCCCCTTGTTTTTAATAACCATATCAGTAACCATAAGTAAAGTAAAAAAAAAAGTTATATTTCGGATTTTCAGAGTGTTTATAAACCATTGTATTCCCATCAAATAAATAATAAAGCATTTTTGTTCAGGATTTTCAATTATTCTTTAGAGGTCGCGCAAAGCGTCTTCAGTTTTCATGTATTTATCGCAAGTTTAGTATGAACAGAAGACAAATTTTTCTTTTCAACCACCACAACAATATCGGACATTAATTTCTATTCGCAAGCTGTTTTACGACGGGTTAAAAAAAATTCCGAAAAAGTACAATTTAAAAACTTTATATTGGAAGCTTTGAGTCAATGTTCAATATTGACATGTTTATACATTCAATGAACCTATATCTATTTATATGAATTAATTTTTTTTCACACTAAACGAAACTTTATTTTATCACAAGCGAATACTGGAAAATAAATGGGATGGAATAATAATAAGAACGAAAAATATCGTGAAGAAAATCAATCAATCTGCTAGAGTTCTTTTCCTCTAGGTGATTCTTTTGTAGGAAATTTAAAAGAGTTACATCCATCATAAAAAGGAAACCGATACCTATACCTAACATATTAAGGAAAAGGTTAGCTTACTCTTACTTACTTTGTATCATGCAGATCTAAGATAGAGGAAATATTATAGCCATAACAGTTTGCCAGGATATAGACCACAAAACTATTGAAGGAAGGGATTAAAATTTGGGTGCAGAAGAAGAACTTTGAAATAAATACTTGACTTTGTACTTAAAAACACTGTATTTGGCAGCTTTGCTCCACCTCTGAATAAGTTGAAAATTTCGATGAAAATCTATTCTATATTATTATTTCTATAGGAATGCACTGGTGAATGAACATTTCAATATAGACGCAACCTCGAAGTTATCTCTCAAACTTAATCCATTTTCATAAATTATTAAATAAAATAAAAAAATGCCAATCCCATCCAATTTAGCATATTTCAATATTTCCATTCACTGTGTTTATTATTTTGATACTAGTAACATCAGAGAGAAATAGAGAGTAACAATCCATTAGAAATGGCAACTAGCAGTAAGGTGGCGACACTGGCGGCCACTTGCTCAGACTAGGTCCACATTTTTGAAGTATATGAATCAGATATTCATTTTTGGATCCACGACTTGTTTGGTGGTGCAGAACACTGCATATCGAAAACCACGTCGGTAAATAAACGTGGACTTTTAAGAGTGTACAAATGTGCGGCGCGTGGACGTATGTATGTACATTTCACGCACACAATCTAACTTCGGCCTGGCGCCGACAATAGCCGAACAAGAGGTTACACACGAAGCGTCGATCACGCGATCGAAGCCATTTGATTCGAATATTTTGACACCTTCAATCTTCGAGCGAAATCAGCCCAGTTGTGTGTTTTCAACTGTCAGGTACTCTGTGATTACTGTTTTCAGGTTTTTCTCATAATTTTCAGAAAATGCGATTGAAGAATCATTGGGTATGATCAGTCATCGAATTTTATAGCAGCAGGAATTTTCGCGCATCTAGACATTTTCAAAAAAGAATGAAAGATGTTGTTTTGCCAACCAGGGTAATCACAATTAGTTTAAAAAAAGTTTCACACCTTTGATGTTTTTACTACACTAGGAAAAAAATTTTGCATCGAGTAAATGCATTTACTTAAATTCTATTTCTTGGTATCAAGGAAATATTTGAATTAATATTTCCTCCGATAAAAAAAATGATTTCTTTAATTGAAAAGGTCTAGGCTTCTTGAAATCTGATTTGTCCTTTAAAGAAATATTTTCTTGATCCAATTAGTTCGATTCTTTGTTCTGACCAGGATGCATTTGAATCAAATAATTCTTCTTGAATCAAGTATTGAGGTTAATTAACGTGAATGAAATAATGATTTAATTCGAAAGAACAGCAATTAAGTCAGGAATATATTTTTCTGAAACAAAGAGTTAATGCTTTTATACCAATCGAGCATTTCTTTGGATGAAAAGAATATTGTCTTCACATTAATATTAATTTCTTCGAATAAAGGAAACGATTCCTTTGATTAGTAGAATTGAATTCTTCATATCAAATAATAATTAGTTCAATCATATAATCATTTTATTGAATAAAATACTTGTCAATGGGATTTGGATGAATATTCCTTTGACATTTATGGTCGAGCGTTAGATACAGCTTTTGAACTTCAGAGCTTGCATGTTGCAGTAGCATCGTGGTTATCGCTGTGGTCTTGACACTCAATAGCTTTTTGAAAAATGCACATTTCCGCTCAAACCATGCAAGGTACAAAAAAATGTGCGAGACATGAGAAAAATTGAAAGCACTAAAAATGTTCAACGTGAGAAAATCTAAAAATTTACTGTTGAATACTTTTCGATAAGACAAAAAGTTTTCGTTTTATAAACTACTAGAACGTGCCGCGCGCTTCGCGCGTGGATGTTCAAGTTGAGATTCGAGATTACAAATCATTTGAGATCATCATCATAGATACAAAAATGTTTGAACTCTATATATACATGATAGACATGATTTCTAATTCGCATACGGTCTGGAACATTACAATCATTATTTACTTAAACTTTCAATGAATCCCACGATCGCATTCCGAGCCGAAAAAATGGCATGCTTTGCAGTGTGTCTGTATTTTCCAATTCTGATCATGTTTACATATGTATCTTCAACAATGTCAGAATCGATATATGCAATACATTTTTCTTTAATGTCAATAGTTTCCACGGCATCATTAAAATTGCCATTCCTCATATCAAGAAGGAATTGTGAAAAATCTCGTTCTGCCGGCAAAGCTCTCATGTTTTCTGTCGAATGATGTATTTTGAAATGTGACCAAACTGAAATGTATTTTTTTGATAAATTTACAGTTTTAGTTCGAGTTGCATGTTCTTTCACTGGCAACAATTGTCTGAAATCACCACCCAGAATAACGAATTTACCACCGAATGGTAAATTATTTTCCATGAAATCACGCAACGTTCAATCCATAACTTCAAGAGAATATCGTGGAGCCATTGGTGCTTTATACCAAATAAACACATCTGTATTTTTCAATTGATTTCCTCCTTTTGATTGAGCTTCCATATTGAAAGAAGAATCCGAAAATAAAGGGACAGGAAGCCCAAGAGTTTTGTGGACAGTTTTCCCCTTCGGAAGTAAATTTGCACCAATGCCAGTGAACGCCATTGTGTTGATGACTTTTCCTTTTCCTTTAAGCAAGTAGTATAATGTTGTGTAAACGAACGTTTTTCTCGATCCTCCTGGTCCGTCGATGTAAAAGCATTTTTCATGATTATCATTATCACGATCACTAAAAACTTCTAGAATGATATCTGCGATTTCTTTTTGTTTCTCATTCAATTTTTGGTATTGTTCTTGTCCTTTGGAAAATTCATGCGATAAGAGTTCATGTTCCTGCTCTTCAAGTTCGATTGCGAATTGGTCCATTTCCGGGAATTTTGATGAATCACAATTTTCTTCTATCAAGATGTCCTGAATGCTTGAGTAGCCTTTCTTAACACCTAGTGTTTCTCCGAGCCGTCGTATACAATCTTCCGAAAGAGCGATCTTCAAATTTTCCTGAAGATCTCCATCGGCCCAAGCTCGTTTGCAGTGTTAAATATAAATAATCCGAATAACGGAAAAAATGGCTTTTAAGTGCTTTGTTTATCGAACACGAAGCGACGTGGGCGACGGGCGTTCATTTCACAGGTAATTATATTATTATATTTGTGAGTTGATGTTATAACCTAGAAACACATTTATTTACAGCATCGACATAAAATATTTATATGTCGATGAATAATTTTGAAATTGATATTATCTGCTACATTAAATATTATAATTAATATTCGTTTCAAAATAAAACTACGAAATAAAGAACTTGGACAAAATTAAGGTCATAAATATTAAAGTTTACATTGATGAATTTATTGAATCCATTAAATTCAGCTTGTCTTATTTATTTTGAATGAAAATCTATGCTATGCTCATTAAACAGTGGTAATTTCACTTAGAAAATTAATTACTGACATAAAAAATTAACCAAAAAATTGTATGAATTATTGATAAGCATGCATCAAATATCTGACAATTAGATGAAATTTGCAAGTTTTGATAAAAATGTTGATACAAATAAAATTAGAAACTTTAATTTTAAAAATTTCATGAAATATTTCGTAATTTCGAACATTGAAAATATAAAAATGGAATATGAACGAACACACAATGCTAAATATATTTTTCCGAAAAAATAATTTCTTAAACTTACATGGGAAAGTGAAGCATGAAAATTCTTTTTTTTTTCTTATTCAAAAAATTCACAAAAAAACGGCTAAAAATCACATAATTGTTAAAATTTCTGAAAATAGTCAACTTATCTAAAAATAAAGTTATGACTTGTGGTTACGGGTAATTTTAACTGAAAAAAGTTTTCAACGAATTGAGAGTTTTTAAAACTTTTATTGTACGAACATGAAATTTCCATGATTTTGAATGAAAAATTGATATTAAATATCAGAATCGAGATCAACGATAAAATAAAATGAGAAATCCGTACTAAAATTCTTATTCACATGTTCTCTGAACTTTTAGAAAAAAAATTTCTTTGGCTGACGAAATTGTTGGAAATAGTGAACCTTATTTATGATTTGTAAATAACTGGTTTGAATTCAATGAATAGTTATTGACGAGAAAATCTTTTTTCAACTTTTCAAAAATATTTTCCATGACATGCAATGAAAAAAATTTAAAGTAAGATGAAAAATAAAAATTTCGAAATAATAATTTTGGCCTTCTATTTTTTTTGTGTATTGATAAACGAAACAAACGAAATTCAGAAAGAGAATCAATGGCGCAATCGATTGATACTGAAAAAAGTGATAAAAGAGAGAGAGAGAGAGAGAGAGTGCGCGAAAAGGACAGATCACCATCAACACACTTAATTGTGATACTCACAATTGATGTTTTTCAACTTTTGGAGTTCTCATCGACTAATAAGATAAGATAGAGAATCAAAATATGTCGAAATGTCTGGCCAATGAAGTTCTCATCGACTTAATAAGATAGGATCGAGAATCGAGATATGTCGAAATGTCAGACCAATCAGAAGCCGAATAAAAGTCAACGTTAGCTAACTTCTCAAGTTCACACCGATTTTATTGAATGTGATAACGCACATACAAAAATAAAAAAAATAGCATTTTACAGTTAAATAATGAGAGACAAGAAGAACAATGAAAAATTCAATTTTTTAGCTAAACTGAGCGAGATGTAAATATCGGTGGCGAGAATTGTAATGAGAATATGTTCTTTAAGGCCGGTAGAGCCTTAGGTAAAATTTATTCTTGAAAAATTTTCATCAAAAATATAAAAAAAATTCAATAATCATAGAAGCAGAGGTTTTCAACAGTTTCGCAATATTTGCAACTCTGTGTATGCATTACACTGTAAACTAGATAGAGAACGTAAGCGGCCGAGTGCGAAGTGCGTGATTCAGATGACGCCCTCAAACTTGCGAGCGAAGCGAGCCGCGCGCGTAGCGTGCTATGAGAATGTGCCCGCTGGGCAAGCACATTCTCATGGCTTCGGCTGCACATCTCGCACAGTTTGGCTAGCAAATGGAATTTTTCATCGTTCTTCTTGTCTCTTATCGTGTATAAAACGAAAACTTTTCGTCTGATCGAAAAAGATTCAACAGTAAATTTGTAGATTTTTTTCGCGTTGAACAATTTTTGTGCTTTCAATTTTTTTCATGTCTCGCATGGTTTTGCTGAAAAATAAAATTTTTCATTTTTGGTAACTTTTTCATGATTTAAACAAAAACTATGCATCTCATGAAAAAAGTGGTCACTTACAAATTTTCGGGTTTTTTGAAAATGAATCATTTTGGTTCTTAAAATTTTGTTGTACCTTACATAGTTTGAGCGGAAATGTGCATTTTTCATTTTTCAAAAAGCTATTTTGACGGACAAAACCAGAACCATTGGTGAAAAATGGCTAGTTAACGAACTTGTCCTTTCTTATGCGGCCTTGAAAAATTGTGCCAAAGCACAACCGAATATGATCATTCTTTCGAAAGTTATCGAGTAAACAGATTACAGACTACAGACAGACACCTTCGTAAAAACCATTTTTTCTGACTCAGGAGGTGGCAGAACGTGGAGATTTCATTGAATCTGCGGACGTCACTTTTCACATAAAATCGATACCTTCTCAATCGGGATGAAAATGTAAAAATGTCAAATTCAAGCAAATGTTCTAAATGCTCAAAACACTATTTCTCTATTAGGGTGTCGATCTCCTGACTAATTTTTGATCTACTAGTCTTTTTAGGATAAGAAAACCTTCATCTCACGAGCTTTCGTCCAGCGACGCCAGACCTCATCAGGTATACAATATATTACAAGTGGAATAAGAACTGTGGATCATATGGATAAACGAAGATTTAACTTGAAACATTTTCTTTCGATTCGGAGAAAATAACGCTTAAGTTGTCAATTGTTTGAAATTTCAAAAATAAGGATATATTTAGTCATCTTCTCGGACATGCAGCACATTTTTTGTGTTCAAATATGTAAAATTAGGCAGCACTCCTCTTCACTATTGCTGCATGTCCAGGTGCAGCCATACTGAAGAGGAGTCAAAGGAATATTCATCCAATTCCCATTTACAAGTATTTTATTCAATGAAATGATTATTTGATTGAACTAATTATTATTTGATATGAAGAATTCAATTCTACTAATCGAAAGAATCGTTTCCTTTATTCGAAGAAATTAATATTGATGTGAAGACAATATTCTTTCCATCCAAAGAAATGCTCGATTGGTATAAAAGCATTAACTCTTTGTTTCAGAAAAATATATTCCTGACTTAATTGCTG
>WSXT02209547.1:0-17894 GCA_011762715.2 Neuroterus valhalla
AACTCTATAACCCTAATTCTTTCTCTATACTAAATTGCATTCATAAATGCATATACTGAACCTAACCTCACTCGTTTGGAATACGTAAATTCGGGTAACAGCGTCTGCGGCGCATTACCCGCCGCGCCGCTTCTCCCCTATCTCTCCCTAATTCGAGACCAAATTACAATCTTCAACTATAAAAAGAATTGTAGTTTTTTTTTACCATTGAGAAAACTTTCTGTCACAAGCCGTTCTAAAAGAAAATTCCTAAAGAAATAGTAGAAAGAATTTTTAGGGTAAACACAGAACAAGAATCTCTCCATTCGTTTTATAGTTACTTATATTTTATTCTACTCTTTAATAATCAATCAAAATTGACAGACCTTATTAAGGTGATTGTTTTTCAATTATTTTAGAATTATACGTATATTATCTCTAGAATTCCAACCGTCAAAACACGAACACTCCAAAACACAACGTAAGTATACATCTTTCATGCCACAAAACTCCTATTTTTCTTGATTTTTCTAAAAACAAATACACTTTCAGTGATTTATTACTAATTTTACTCGACGAAATTTTCATGGCCCTCCAACAACATCACACATCCAGTCTCTAAGAACTTATGAACTCACAAGCACGGTCGCGCCATGCGCTCCCCGATTGTCGCACTCGTACATTTTCGAGCACCTTCGTGCCGCGTGGTGGGGGAAGCAATCCGTGACGTCACATAATTAGAGTAAATACAAAGTATGGTAGTCTGGACGGGACGTCGACGTGCGACACATCGGAGTGGCTGAGACGCGCGCGTCAAACACATGCAAATCGTATATAAAGTCTGTGACCACTTATCGTGTTATGTGAGTGAGTGTGTTGTATGTGGATTAAAAAATCCTAGATGAACGTGAGGACAGTGAGTGACACTCGGGAATCGAAAAATGGATAAAGTCGAGGTGAGCAACTTTCAAAATTTAATCAATTAAATATATTAGATTAACATTTTTAATTAAATTTTGATCTTTGCGCGGAGTCTGCAAATGCAGAGTGACAGCGCAACGATATGAAAAGGGAGGGGAGTGAGTGGTGGGGTTATGTTTGATTGTGTAGTTAGGCATCTTCAACCAGGGATACTATTAGATGTTCTATCTCTCTCTTTCTTGCACCCCTTCTACCTCACGCGCTCTCTCTCGCTCAGTCCCTCCCCCTCGTACCCCTCGTAACAACCTTCCTCACTCTCTTTTTCGCGTTCGCTTCACATTCCCGCCATCTCACTCCACCCCCACCATTTTCATTCCATCTTTTTCTTTCTCAGGTGGAGTATTTTTAGATGTTCCTTAACCCGATTTAACACCGCCATTAGGCTCGCATTGTCCTAATGATGACTTAATGAGAAAATTATGATATTATTTTCAATTTTAAAAAAATTCGATTTTGAATTTTAAGGTAATATCAGAACCATAAAAATTCGGAACTTGAGGGAGCGTTCGACCAATTTCAAATCGATATGCAGATTTTATTGTCTTATCAAGAAATTCGTATTTTCTTTCCTACATAAAAATTGAAAATTTAATTCTTCATATTTTGAAACTTGTGTGAAACCCAAAAGTTTCACAATAAATTTTTGGCATAAGAGTTTAGATATGTGCTTGTTCTAACATGATTGCTTTTTTTTAATTCTAGAAATATTTTGGGGATTGCCGGTAATTTTTCAGTTCCTGCATTTATCGTGAGGCTTATTTTTGTAATCCCCCCCCCCCCCTCCATCGTAAGGCTTTGAGTGTAGTGAGTATACATACACACCTAACACAGGCGTAAGACCCCCCCCCCCCCCACGTTTTACTTAATTTATGGATGACCCCTAATTATGAATTTGTGTATGATATTCAAGCCAATTTAAACTACATTTTTGCAAAGGGATTTGGATTAAAAATCGATTAGAGGTATGAGCGCGGGGAGCCTCGCCATGTCAAATTGAAAGTATACATTTGGAAATTAAATCGATAATCGTGCGATTCGGGGTCGAGTGAGTCGTCATAGTGAATAATTTGTTCTTGTAAATTACAATTATATTTCATTTCTTGCGATAATGCGCAAGGTTCTTATCGTAAATGAATTTTCTTTTGTTTTAGCTCTCGATTTATAAAATAGGAGTATATAACAATGACGAATAAATGATAACACCTAATGAAAATATTCATTGAAATTTGTTTTCATTTTTAATTAAACGACTGTTCAATTAACAGTTTAATTAATTGGAATGTTTCAATTTTAAACACTTATAAATATTGCAAGTTGAATGCTTCGGAATTGTTTGATCATAAAAGCTTAAGGACGTAAGCTTTCAAAATACGAATCATTCATATATAAATATGACATTAAACTACATAGATCGAAATATTAAAAATAGTGATTAATAAATTGTTAAAAATACGTTTTAATCCTTCATTTCTACTCCCACGCACGCCTTGGAAAGAGTTTCGTTTATTCCAATATAACTGTGTGAGCTCTGCTTATATTGGTAATTATAATCTGTGGCTGGAGAGTGGAGGCTCGGATATAGGTACACGAATTGACGCGTATGAGAAACAAGAAGGAAGCACGTATTTCACACACAAAGTAAACGATCTCACGTATGAGGCTTGCACACAGATTTCGATCTCTCACATGCACCTCGCATCTTATTATTCCGACAACGAATTTTTTATTTAACTTATCCAATAATCGTTCGCGCGTGTTTATCCTTGTACCGCACTCTCTCATTGTTTGCGCGCGCATTTCTCATATTAATGCACTCACTTTTTTTGTTCGCTATTTTACGTTACAATCAAGGAATCATCGTCGAGTCTATAGGAATGCATTTTCAGTCGACAGTCGGATATAAATATAAAATACTTGTAATACTTGAACTTTAGAATACTAATATAATAATAAAAATATAATGTGCTAATAATATTTTTTAATTGAAGTTTTAAAGAGAAAATAATACTTCTTCAAGTATTCAAAATTATTTTGTCTTATTTTCTGCTCAATTTTGTAGGAAGCGAAAATATAAGCGTCGATCTAAATTTCGTCCTTGCTTTTCACGCCCTATCCTGACGGTATTCAACAAAAGTCGACTTCGTAATAGAATGTACTTTTGCAGCTTCTCAGAGCTTTTGCGACACACCTCCCTGACACCTACTTTGACTGCGTATTGCATCGCAAAAGTGAAAAACAACTCTAATTTTGGTCGTGACTGTACACCATGCTAAAATTCTAATCGGCAAAATTAGTGGATATATTATGTATAGTCACTGCGTAAAGTACAGTTGACCGCGATTCTGCGCCAGGAAGTTAGGAAATCAATCGCACTTAAAGACAAAATCACTAACTGCTGCCTCATTCTTCATTTACTTTTATTTTATTATTAATATTATTTATTTTTTTTGAGGTAAATAAAACACAAATTATAAAATTCCCACAAGTTTAAAAAATTAAACTCCAAGCATCAAACGATGAAATTTCACTCATACAAATACCTCTATTCGAAAGAAAGAAAGAAAACTAAAACAAGGAAAAATCTAAAACATCATTGACGTGAAATTCAACGAACTGGTGTAAAACCGAGCAATGCTCCTTTTCGAGTGCCCTTCACTTGGCGAAAGTGACGCGTCATGACGATAAATGTAGGGTCGTGGGTAATACTTGCGTTAGGGAAGCAACCATAACATTGAAGAGATATCATTTTAGAAATGATTTTTCAATTTGAAAATGAATTTTGCAAAAAATCATGAATCATTTGCAAAAAAATTTGACGCATCTCTGGTTTATTTTAAAACAAAATCTTCGACGCGTAAACAAACTTAATATTCTTCCTATTCATATTATAACAGAAGATACGAGAATTCCCACACAAAGAAAGAAACAACAAAGGATGATATAATTGTATTTCCTTGATAGACAATAAACGTCTAATCTTGAAAAAGTCTGTTGATAAAATCTGTATTTCTAAATATGTCTAGTTGTAGAGATATCAAATAATGAAGATCTGAATCGTAGATCACAACAAACAAATTTAATTCGATTTGTGATGATGCAATACAGGTAAAGGGGGATATTGTCAATGAAATTTTGGTAAGAATAGCCGGTTTTTTTGGAGGAAGTAGACACTTTTATAAATATAATATGATTTGTACTGTTTACAAAATTCGCAGTTGGTATCAGTTTATGAATTCTTTATTTTATCAGACTTGGAAATTCTGTTTATCTCTCTCGTTGGATGTTACGTCAACTGCGTCTGGGATAAGTTTTTAACGTCACAACGAATATTAATTCTGTTAATTTTCCAGCAGTTTAGTGTAAATGCAGATTATTTGAACGTTACAAAGTGAGAAAGTAACAACCACATTTGAAGCACATGTTTAAAGCATCCTGGAAGGATGAAACGAATAAAATAACAAGTTATAAAAGAAAGCATAAACAGATTTAACGAGACAACCTAGTGAAGAATATGCATTATATGCGATTACGACTACCGGATATAAAATTAAAAAAGAAACCGTGGGTCTCTAAAGATAATAACAACGATTCGCAAACTCCAACGTTTATACGGCAAACGTTATTTGCCCAAGTGATGACGATTTTAGGAAAAAAACGTAAATGAATGAATAACGAAGGTTCCGAACGATCTCGCTTTACCAGATTTAGAATGTGCACTCCACGTTCGTATAATGTGAGAAGCCATTTTGCTTCACTTGGTTTAGTTTCATAAATGTTTCTTGATTAGTAGCACAGATTTATTTCCAATTCGTGATTTATTGACTAGGTAAATAATTTCAACCTTATTATTTTACTGAAATTATTTTTATTCGTTATTTTGCGAGAATTTCTCTTGAAATTATCAAGAAAATTACGTTTTAGTTTTAGACTCGAGTACCTCGTTTACCTTCCAAACGTAGTACAATCAAAATATATATGCCGAGAGCGGAAGCTGCTTCTAATTTATATAATTGGAGTAACGTTTGATTCAACGCCTCGCTACAACTTCCCCTCATTGCCCTCTCTGTTCGCAATAATTTTATACAAATTAATGAGAATAATACGTGAAATAAGACCTTCGTAGATGTCTTCAGTAAAAATGAGAGAATAGAAATTCAGTTTAGTTATTATAATGCTTTCAAATTTTGCATAACAATTTATAATAGAATGTTATGAGAGAAACTAACCAGGTGTTTTACCTCGTATATAATATTCATTTGCGGGAGATAAAAACAGTAAAAAGAATGCAATCTGCAACCTAATTGTAAATGCACTGCGCCTATTATTTTCCCAAACGATCTATTGTTGTACGTTATTAAAGCAGAACACATTGCTACAACAAAAAAGAGAGGGTCTACAAAAGGAAAGTCGATAGCTCGTCACCCCAACGAAATGAAAAGTGGCTCTTCTGTTGTGGGTCTAGACGATTCTTCAATTTTCTTCCTGAAGCTATCTGGTTTTTGCAATTCCGTTGTTCGGCATTATTTCCATTCAAAATTCTCAGAATGGATCTTCCTGCCGTTCTTCTTATTTAAACCTAAATTTTGACTCTGACCAGGTATAGAGCCTTCTTAAAATCTCTAGGGGAGAAATATTTTGTGCGCAATAATTTTTTTTCAAATCAGTAATTCAAAATAAACAAAACTTACCTTTATTTTTTCAAACTCAATGATTTCGAATTTCAAATTATTAAATTTGGACTACCTTATAGATATAAAGCTAATAAAAATTGTCTTTTCAACAAGATATACAAAATACATTAGTCTCACTTCTTTCGAAGCTAATGCTTTGCGAGAAAGTTGTTGCAATCTCATTCTTTTACAAAATCAAATTAGGGCATTGTTGTTTAAATATTTGCGCAAGACGCAATGTCTTAAATGAGAGTCACTGAGCATTCATTCCCGAGGTTGTAAGGTAGAAGAGGAATTCGTGCAAAATTTAGTCTCACTTTAGTCTCCACAGAACCTTCGTAGCACCTCTGTTCCAACTTCTGCTGCAGGCTTTAGCTTATTATACCAGCAGGTATAGGTCCAGTCCTTATCCACGAAAAAAGAACTAATAGCGATAAAGTTTCGTAAGTTTTAAACGTCAAGTAGTAGTGCAATAAAGATATCAGCTTTCTGAAATACTAAGAAATTAATTACAATAAAATCTCATATATGAATAAGTTCAACATTTTTGTAAACTCCTACAATTATTTTACTTTCGTCTCACAGGAATTATAGTCAGTCTCATATTTCACCATGAAATTCACCAAAATGCCTTAAATCGGATAACCCCTCTCTCCTCCCTTTTGAATTAATAATTGCGATTAAAAATTATTTAAAAATATTGTAAATAGAAAGTCTCATTAAATAATTCAGATTTATTCATTGCGCATTAGGGTGGTTCAAACAAATTTTTTCCGAATTTTTATGCAAAACACCCAGAAAATTGTTCGAATCCCCGAAAAATTAACGCATTTCTTTTTGAAAAAAAATATGTATATAGAGGTAACGCACGCCCCATGGAGTCTGTTTTATAGGGTCCCAAAAAACCCCCATAAGTGAAAAAATGGATTTTTCGAGTTTTTGGTGCCAATTATGATTTTTTGTAGTTCTTTTAACGCAGATTGTTTCAAATACATGAAATAATACTTTATACTAATAATTGGATGTTTATTTAAATTGTTTAAACAATTTTTGATTCTTTTTAGAAACTTTCTCTGAGAAAAGGGTTAGAAAGTCAAGGTTTTTTCTGAAATTTTCAACTTTTTGTCCACTTTTCACTTGAAGTAAGTAATTATTTAATGTAATTTAACAAAAATTATTGTTTGAACAACTTATTATTGTTTATGGATTTCTTCTCTTAGATTACTGCTTAAAAGTTGCTGTTTTTTCTAAATTCTCAAGCTTTTTGTCCACATTTTACTCAGTGAAGTAATAATTAAGGAGAGTTAACAAACATGCTTATTTAAACAATTTATCATTGTTTATAACCATTTTCTCTTAGATAAGTGCTAGAAAGTTGTGGTTTTTTTTGCAATGTTGAACTTTGCACTGAATGGAATTTGAATGAAATTCAATTAGACTAAATTAGATTATATACTTTCCTAGAAATTCAGTTTTTGCGTTGAAGATCCATAATTTTAGTAGGAAATTCGAAATTCAAATTCCGCTGAATGAATTCAGCTTTTTTGTTTTAATTAATTTTTTTTTAACTTCGGGAAAATATTTAAAATAATTTACTTGAAACAATACAATACTATTTAAAATATGATTCTTTCTAATTTTTATTTATTATTTGTTCACAACTAAAAAGGTAAAGCAAAGTTAACCATTTCAGAATAAACCGCAACTTTTTAGCACTTATGTAAGGGAAGATAGCGATAAACAATTATTTTTGTTAAACTAAATTAAATATTAACTCATTTCAAGTGAAAAGTGGGCAAAAAGTTAGAAATTTCAGAAAAAACCGCAAGTTTGTATCATTGAGCAAAGAAAATATTATAAGCAATGATAATAAATTATTTTAAACAATGATTTTTCAACATGAATCAATTATTACTTTCATCTGATTGAAAAGTGATAAAAAGTTGAAAATTTCAGGAAAAAACCGCAACTATGTAGTGTTAATCTAGAAGAAGATAGCTATAAACATTTAAAATTTCTTTGAACAATTATTTTTGCTAAATTAAATTGAATAATTACTTACTTTAAGTGAAAAGTTGAAAATTTCAGAAAAAAATCATGATTTTCTAACCCTTTTCCAAGAGAAAATTGCTAAAAGCAATAATAAATTGTTTAAACAATTTAAGTAAACATCAAATTATCAGTATAAAGTAGTGCTTCATGTATTTGAAATAATCTGCGTTTAAAAACTGCAAAAAATCATAATTAGCGCCAAAAACTCGAAAAACCCATTTTTTCACTTATATGGGGTTTTTTGGGACCCGATAAAACAGACTTAAGGGCGTGATTTTTGAAAAGTAATATTGTATTCGCATTATGTGACTAATTGTAAAGAGAAATGATGAATTTCGAACTCAATTCACCTAATATTGAGAATTCTGAATAAAATTTAGAAACACGTCTTTTTTTCTTATGGGAAATACGTGTTAAACTTCATGGGGCTTGCGCCACCTCTAAATATTTCTTTTCTTCTTTTTTTTTGTAAACGCGTCTTTTTCTTGTGGATTAAAACAAATTTCTCGGCGTTTTGCATAAAAATTCGAAAAAAAAATTTCTAATGCAGTTTGGACCACCTTATTGGGCATTGTAATGCCTGAAGTAACGTTGTAATACAGTTGACTTTTTTTCCAAAAAATTACTAGACGATTTCCTTTTCCAATGAAAGTCAATTTTTTCTCCAACGAGAACAACAAACCTCTCGGAAAATAAGAAGCGTAATATGACTGACCTATGCGAACACGAAGCATAATATGAACTCTTTGTACCCTTTCTGGGTGACCCGGTTAAGGCTTGACTTCAAATCGCTCTTTACATATTCGAAGGCAAAAATAAAAAAAATCTTAATGTGATCTGGAAAAATGAGAGAAATTGATTGAAGGCATGGAAGGGAAAGGTGGTGAAAATAGCTATAGGATATGCTAGATTCGCAATATTCTGAAGAGCGAAAGCGATTGCACCATTTCGCAATGATTTATGTTCAGCACACTTAACTATTTTTGCATTAAAGTGACACAAATCTAGATAACTATTTCAAACAATTTTACATACGCACTTTGAATTTCTGTGGAAAGCTTAGCAACATAATATATGCTTACAAAATTGATAAATCTTAATCTATTCGAAGATCAAAAGTCTATAAGAATAACGAATACTTTTGTCTTCAAACTTTAATTATTTAGTAAAATTTACTTTAGTAGTAGTAGTTATTTGCGTCATTCAGATTTGAATTTGAAAATACAATTTATTTAATCCTTATTATTAATAAAATATATCATTTATTGCATAGAAATAATAGATTGCAGTGCAAATATTCTAATATGCAACAATAAACTAGTTAGTTTATAAATTACCTCGATTTAAAACCGACAGAATGTAAAACCCTAAAATATGTGCACAAGCAATTTCTGCGTCAAAACGATGGGGTTGGCTTTGCCTGTGTAGGGGTGGAAAGTCTAGAGCGACAGGGGGCAACGAAGGGTGGTGTCGGGTAAAGCCTGATAGAGAGATTCGATGTAATTACAGTTGGGAATAATTGGACAAATGGAAAATGCATTCTATTATTATTCGAAATCGCTGAGCGAAGCTGAACGAAATTTTAGTTTGAACTGAAAAAAGCATTGAGTTCTAGAACCAATTTGCCACATACGAATGAAACAAATTTTTAGATAAATTTCACAAAAACTCATCTCCAAAGATTGTTTAGACTGTTCAGTGAAAGCGCGAAATAAAAGAATCTAGGAAGTGGGAGCGCGTATAAGGTCGATAGATAAATTGCAACCTTGTGGCTTGGGCTAAAAACAAAACTGCTGTCGCTATAGAAAAAGTCGGCACTCTTTTAACGGTAAATGAAAATGAAAAAATCGCTCGTGTGAATAGAAACAAGTCAATTAATTGAGGAACTCACATAAAACGAGTGGACTTCATTACAAAGTTGTATTTAAATCAAAAATATAAGTTATTCTAGCACAGCTACTCGAAATTATTTTTATTGTAATTAATATTCTTGATAGATGTAATATAATTTTAATTTCCTAAACTGAAGCGAATTGAGGGGCCCGATGCAATTATCAGATGCGTCGCGTGACCCTGCCCGAGAAGTTTGCAACCGGACACATTTCGTCGCTGGTGCCGTTCGTTCGTCTTTACATTAAAAATAAGGATACAAAATGTCATACCACAGAAAACATCCAGCGAGGAAATTTGTCCTAATGAAAGAGCGAATAAATCTGCGCAAACATAGTATTATTTTGTTCTGTCTATCAAAAGATATGACGATTTTAGTAAAACAATCCCCGTTTTGTGGCGAGTACTCGCACACGGCCTTTATACACGGGGATCATTTTACGAACATCGTCATATCTTTTGATAGACAAGACGAAATTATATTCTGTTTGCGCAGATTTATCCGCTTTTTCATTAGGAAAAACTTCGTCGCTTAAAAATGTACAGTTTTCAGCATTAAATTTTCTATTCACTTTTTCTATTCGTTGTAGAAACGATTCCTAACTGAAGACTTGGAATTAAAAAATTTCAATGAAGCATCCAAAAATTATGGAATCATTGAAAGTTGACGACTTTATGTTCGATGTGGCCAAAAATTATTTAATGTCAATTGAAAGAGATCTGAAATTGAACAATTTTAGACAAAAACGTTCAAAATTGTACAGTTTCAAATTTAAATCGTACATTTTGGAATGAAGCTTATCAAATTGGACAATTTTAAATTATTATCCTTTGGAATCAAGCCATTTCGGAAGGGGTGCCTTTGATTCCTTCATAATTGTACAATTTTTTTTTTACCATTAAGCCATAATCCCTTTCGGGGTAAGCATATCTCTTAAAGAGTCATAACTGGTTGTGTCGAATACACAGAAAGGCAGTCTTTCGCCAATATGCCGACAGCACACGGTATTCCCAGGCGATAACCCATCCAAGTTCTAACCGTGTCCAGCGCTGCTTAACTTCAGTGATTGGACAGGAACTGACTTTTTGAGCGTGGCATGGCCGTTGGTATTTTTTTAGCCCTAATATAACAATTATTGTTGTTGGTTTACTATAAATGCTCATTTGAACTGTTCCAAACTCTTTCGCAATATTCTATATCAGAAAAATATTATTTTTCGAATGTCTTATTCTGAAGGCTTCTAATTTCAAAGGTTTGAATTTTCGAATTTGAATTTTTTGGTCTCACAATTTTTGATTTTCTTATTCGGAACATTATAAACGTTTACATGTCCAGATTCAATTTTTTTATCCTTATATTTTTGAAAACTTTGAATTTAAAATTGCACCGTGTTATCTGCTTGGGTACATCGAACTGTAAGGCTTCCCGTTCGATAACTAAAGTTGAGCAGAAGTTTACTCGGTTTTGCCTAGCTAGGGGTCATCTCATTTCGGTGTCCCTTCCTAGTTTTGTTTGAATGTATAAATAAATCCATGTTGAAAACATTTCCAATTTTCTGAATGATTGTACGAATGATTTGTACTTGAAGGGAATATTTTGAGATTGAATTATTTTTGTCAACCTATTTCTTTTTCAAGATCATCTTGACATGCAGCTCGAGACCCTGAAATAAATTATACTGTTATGGAGTTTAATTTACCGAGAACTGAGATCACAGCCAAGGCCGGTTTTGCTAAACATTGTATATGCATATAACATTAAAAACAATGCAATTCTGTGATAAGGTTTTATTCGATCGAGTACACTGTGATCCGCACCAATAAATTTTCATTGTTTGCATGCATAGTGGGCGCCGCTCCTGAGATATTCGATCAGCATATAATTCCTTTTTTTTCCTCTTAAGCGTAGTATCCATTCCCCCGTATTCTTCAATTTGCATTTTCAGGCAGAGTCGATCCTTTCTCAACTTGAATCTCTTTTTCTTGAATATTCTACTTCCACTGATTATTATTAGTTAAGTTGTTGTCACGGCTGATGCTCAAAATTATCTTGTAAATTATTCAACTATTAAAACTGGTGCTCTTCGTTCATTCTAAAAATAATCAAGATTCTCCGAAGGCCTTCTTGAACCTCTTGTTTTCCATAAAATTTTGAATCGTCTTTTTATGATCGAGAAATAATCTTGGCAATAATAAAAATACTTTTTCGATAAACTTAGTTGGCAAAGTTTCAACATAATATGAACTTTGATATACATCATTATCTCTATATGAATTCGAAGCGTAGTATATCGGTAAATCAGACTGAGGAACTTTATAGTATCACCTACTTCCTATCTGTTACTTTGTATATTGTATTGATTGCCTACTTTAACTCTGGACGGTTGTCGACGTTACGACTAATTGAATTGGCATTACTCACTGGAAGATCTTTGTGTTGAACAATTAAACTTGTGACACATCTGAGAAATAAATCCCTCGGTAAATCCTGAAAACATAAATTCATCACAAAATGAGATAAAAATCCATTTATTTCTTCATTATAAAAGTTTGATTAAAAACTGAATTTTAAACAATTCGAAATTCGAGACATTCAAAAACATTTTATAACACAAATGTTTATCTCAAGAATACATCTCGAATTGAGAGCGAATAAATATTTCTCTAAAAAAAAGCTAAGCTCAGCTGTTGTGAAAAATGTCTTGGCATCACTTTTGACGCCATTCTGCTCTAACTTCGTCCGAAAGAGTTTCTAAAGATCCATATTTCCGCTCAAGAATTTCCGCTCATTTGCAGAAGGTTCAAAGTTTTATAAAATAGTTTTCTTGGAAGTACAAAATCAGGGTTCAAGAACCTAAAGAAAAATTTTCTCGCATTTTTGTAATTTTTTTCTTTTTGCCAATATTTTTTTTTTAATTGTTAAAACGTTTTCCAAACCTAAATATTGTAATGATTGGTCATTAAGGCTGAATGTTTGCATACTTTAGTATGCAAATGTGTATAGAGGAAACAGTGTCTATAATCCATTCCCTCGTTGGGTATAATAATAGAACATCACACAAATGCACTCACGCACACATTATAGTAGTCCACGAACACGCAGAATCAGAGCATTCAATCGAGTATATGGTCTCGACCACGCGACATTTTACCACCAAAGTAATCGATGGGTTTCCATACGAAGGGAATAAAATTTTTCAGCTTTGTGGTTATTCAAGAGTATCTAAACTCCCTTGTATAAAATAAAAAAAAATCGATAGCAAAATCTCCTGAAAAAATCTTTTGTGCCAGAATTTCCTATTTTTCTCTAAACCAAATGGGATATCAAGTTACAATATTTCCAGAATTCATATGCAAATGTAAACGATTGTATAACTGAACGGGAAATTTTCAAATGATTGACCCATTTTTTAATTTAAAAATCTATACTGTGAGTTGAAGATCGAAAGAGAGAGGGATAATTAGGGGAAAATCAACCGAGGAAGATGAAGAGGGATAAAATCTTTAAGACTGCAATTATAAATCTTCTAGTCATCTTTATAATAATCCTCTGTCCTTTTTCCCCTATTATGTGAAAACTGATAAAATGTCGCTTTGTCGTGTCGGCGCTGAGCCCTTTAATTATTTATGACAGCAAAGCGAGGTTTTTTCTCGTTTAAAAATCAGTGTCCCAAAAAGGGCGCATAACTTTGTATGAAAACATTTTTAGTTACTGGTGAGATTCCTTTTAAATTCTGACAAGTTAAAATTTAAAGGATTTCAAAGTAAACGCCATAATCCGATATTATTAATTGTGAAAGGAAAATCAGAATGTTCTAAAAATTTTATTTCGTCAAATTTTTCTGCAAAGTGTCTGAAATGATGTGCTTTGAGTTTGAAATTTTTCCTTTATCGAGATGCCGAAGTTTGAATTTTTCAGTTGTAGAGATTTAAAACTTCAAAGTTTTTGGAATGAAACAGAAAAGTTAAACATGGAATGAAAAAATTGATCAATATTCATAAAATGAGTTATGAGGGTTAAGATGAAAAATAACATAAAGTAAAACAAAACAAAAATTTTCATCCTTTTCCAAAATCGATTAATGTTCAAATATTTAAAGCTATCAACATGAAGCATTGAACCATTCCAAATTTAACAAATGAAATTTGAAAATTAAAAGATTAAAAATATTCAATGGAATAAATGTATTTGTTATCACCATTAATAATGATATTAGTTCGAGAGTATAGGAAGCTCCTTCAATACGATGGCTTCCATCCGATTAGAAACTAACCAAGTGCTGCTTAACTTCGGTGATCGAACGGTAAGCCTTACACAATTCATGTACATGAACAACTGTGTGTAAAATAGAATCACTTCCATGTCTTATCTAAAGCCAGAACAATTAAACCATGAATAATTATAAACATTTGAATTCAGTTATTTAGTGCTTAAAGTTTCTTTTGAAGAATGTTGCATGCTCTGTAAGAATAGTAGGTATTCGATGACTTAATCAAAAAAGTTTGATTTCATAATATATTTTGTATAAAAGGACAGTTCAAAAGCTAATGTTGAGTCAATTTTCAACAAAAATATTGAAGACAACATTTAAATATCCTTTGAAAATTGAATAGAAAATGATGTAAAAATTGATTAATGTAGATTTCAATTTTGCCTCGGGATAAAATGAGTCATTTCATATGAATTACTGAGGTGGAAACTTTTGACTGAGGCAATCTTTGAAGCAGCTGAATACTTATAGAAGTGAATTGAACCTAGCTCTACGTCAAGATTGGGTTTAGCTGTAGATTGTGGAAGAGAGGGCGGTGACGAGATTAATCTTTCGACAAAGAATGGAACGAAGAATAGTAAGATTGTGTATAAATCATCCCCAAATGTGTATATAAGGGAATGCATAAATGTATTGTATGCGAAGAAATGAGCGTAACAAAATATCAGCAATTAGGAACAGACCAAGTGCTTATGCAAAAAAATACTAAATTTAGGTAATGCATTTATATAGTATATCATCTCTGTAGCTGAAATTTAAAAGTTATAGCATAATCGTTTTTATCAATATTTATTGCGAAAGTATTAAGAGCGTTTAAATATATCACAATAGTGTTATTTGGATTAAGCTGATTGAGAATATTAAGATGCAAATAAAACATATTGATTCATTTTGCCGTAATCGTGCTTGAATAAGGAAGAGGAAAAAGAGAGCAGTGAAGTTTGAAGCAGAGAAGTTTAAGAAGGGTGCAACTAGACATTTTTGGGCCCGGGGCAAAAATTTTTGGGGGCCCTTCTTCTTAAATCTTCTATTTAAACTTCTACATTTTTATAACATCCGCGCGGGACCCCCGGTTGCGCCCCTGAGTTAAACCTTCTTTCGCTGCTAGACTTGAAGCAAGTAAAATATTAGTCCACGGTACATATTTTTATGCAGGATTTAATTTTAACAGTAAGTTTTATTGTAATATTTATGATATGTATTTGATAACCCTTCAATAAAAGAAGCTCGTCAATTATTTTCAAAATTATTCCAGACTTCACTTTCTATCTATTGATAACTATTTGTGAGCTTTTCTTTGCATACTTTCCCACGAGTGACACTTATGCGCAAGTATAGGCAGTAATTTTTACGTGTCGTAACAGGTTTGGAAACAGGTTCACTGCTCGAAAACGGTTACGACTCATACCAGAACATTCTGTTAAAAGTTGATAATGCGATGAAATTAGATTTAGATAAATCTGTGAAGATCAAAAAAATTAGAGGTATGTAAGTCAGGAAAAAATATAAATATTATGAATCGAACGATCGATTATTAAATCAACAGTCAAAGCTTCCCCCAAGAGAACAGGTTTTTTTCTCGTGAAATATATGTATGCATGTTGCAGTCACATCTGCGAAAACTTCCATAGTGGTGAAAATTGGAACTATTTCAAACAAAAGCGCTCTCCCTCTGTTGCAGAGCTTAAGAGCTAGAGGAAAATTACTACTTTTAGGTTACATTTCTCAAGTTTATGAACTCCAAGTGTAAATCGTGCATCCGTCAGGTCACCGAATCTTTATTGCTAATAAACTCCAGTTGGCTTGTGAGGAAAACCTTCACGGAAATAATAATGACAATGACCTCAGGCTCAATAATAATAATCTGGCAGGAACGATGCCAGCATTTTTGTAACGAAATAAATATGCGAGAAGCAGGGGAGTTGAAAGAGACGAAAGATCCCCTCGAGATGAAGCAAGGGGTGGAAAGAGCATGAGAAAATACGAAGAATTATTTCCGAAAATATTTCATATGAAATCTGATATCTTTAATTCGATTTCTGAGAACAAACTTCAACTGTCATAATTTTAAATCATGTCACTCTAATGTTTGGAAGCTATTTTCCTGTAGGTATAGCTGAATCATCAAAATTGACATTAAATTGGCTGTTATTTAACAGACTTTTGAAACTCACGATCTATACAAATAAAAAAACAAGCTTCACACAGAGTTGAATTTAAAATTTCCATGATAACGGAAAGTCTATCTTTATTGTGCAATATAAAATTTATCAAGCAGAAATAAGGTTGCCCACATGAAAGCAAGCCGTATTTCCCCCAGTAAATATTGATGCATTCAGTCACAGTGACGTTTTCAGCTTTTTATTTTTATTTTTCTCAATCGATTTTAGCCAGTCTGCTGCTTCAAAATATACAAGAAAAAATTGAGACAAAATTTCTTATAATAATTTTCCACAGTCAACTTAAAAATTTTCTATGGAAACTGAGAAGCTTCTTTTATTGTTACGTCGACTGTAAATATTATCTCGCTCCTATAATTTTCTTTCACGAACTTCGGGATAACGAATAAAGCTTATATGTATCACACCTTCAAGCTCCCCGCCCTCGTTCGACACCTTGCCAATTTTTAATCTGATTTTATATTTCATAGTTTATAATTCATACTTTCCATTCCACCGCGTTTTGTAGAAATTCCACGTGTTTCCTATTTCTGAGAGACGAACGTGCAGAGAATGAGAGAAAGTGAAAGAATGCGATTCAGCGAAGCCAGTATTAAAAAGATAAAAACGAAGGATCAAATTACACATACTGGCAATGTATTTGCCAGTTTAGACTTTTCAATTACACTTTCAAGTGGAAATTTTATTTCTCTTTTCAAATTTCAGATTTTTCATTGCTACTAGTGAACTTTACTTTAGCTTCATGTGTTTTAAATATTTTCATGTTATTAATTCAATTATACCCGTGGATGATAAAGGATTATTCAAGAACATTTTTTATTACAGTTTTGTCTCTTTTCCTCGCTCTTTTCTCTAGAAATATTTATTCAGCAAAATTTTGCGTCAAGCCAGTGTAAACGGGAAAATATCAAATTTCGGGCGATTAAAAGGCTAAACCTTTATGAACGGACCTTCAACTTCGCTGCACGTGCATGGACAGGATCGGGTGTGCCTGTGACTTGTGTGAGTGGGTAGTAGGTAAAAGCTAGTTAGCTGGTAGTTGTGAGGGCAAGTTAGCACACAATATTAAACGATATATACACACATACGTACACACAATTTCGATACATGGAATTTGAGTCAGGTATATTCATATAAGAGAGAGATACGACTCGTCGGCACAATATCTCACAAAGTCCTCACAGTCATTTATAAAAATCTAAGTTAGGTATTTTCAATAATAAAAAATGTTTGCAAAGAAAGAAACATAGAAAATATAAATCGAATATTTGAATCCCGCAACTGCAAATAATTTCAAATGTGAAATTTCAAAGATAAACAATTTCGAATTCGGATAAATTCATTAAAACTTGAGTCAAAAATTGAACGATATTCGAGTGCAAATCGTTTTATAGATAAAAAAATTCGAATGTGTTTGAGAACTAAGGGATTTGAAATTACAAAATTGATAATTAGAAAGTTCCAATTTTGAATGTCCAGTTCAAATAATTGGTTCTACAACATTATTTTTACATGCTCATCAGAGAAGGTATTAGATTTGTGTAAAATTGGACCCCCCCCCCACCGTTTTTGTCAAATGTCCACGTTTTGAGACCCCCTGAACCTGAAAAACCGGTTTTTACGAATGTGTCTGTCTGTATGTATGTATGTAGGTATGTAGGTATGTATGTCTGTATGTATGTCTGTCTGTTAGCACGATTTTTATTATTATTATACCATTAAGCCAAATCCCTTTCGGGGTAAGCGAAATTCGTTGCGTTTTATCATTGCAAACGAATTTTTATAGGTTAATTCTTACACTGAGCGAGTAACCAAATCGCTGCAGGAGTCTTATAAAAATTCTCATTGACTGCTTCATTGAGAGCTAGTCG